>CM053793.1:632833418-633010918 GCA_028749045.1 Cupressus sempervirens
AAATAAATTGGTGGATCTTGTGAACTTTTTCCTTGGTATAGAATCAATAGAATCTCTACCATAAGAAAATTACAGAAAATATATTTTGAGATATGATTTGGTAACATGGTTTTATATTGTATGAGTTGATAAGATTTTATGTGTGGTGGTATGTTAGTTGATGAAATAATACTATGATGGCACATGAGCATTGTACGAGATTCAAGTAGATCAACACTCTTGGTTATAGACCAATGGAGTGAATGTCTTGTGTAGTGTCAACATTATGTAATATGGTATGGATGTAAATGTGGTTTTTGAGCTTATTTTGATATTCCAATGTGATTTATATTGTTTATATTATATTTTTATGTGTGTTATTTTAGTGGCATTTTGTGTTTTTATGTTTGCTTCATGTGTACTTGTCTCCTAGTTTGGATATTTTTCATGATCTTAAGTGATATTCTTAGGAATCCCTTATTTAATTTGTGTTCTTGGTTTCTTGAAAAGGTGTATCCTTAAATAATTAATAAAAATACATTTTATTTTAGTGGTTTTTATGTTGGAATTATTTAGAACAAATGAGAAGGGGGTGAATCAATTACCCAAGGTCCAAATGTACAAATAAAACTTTTCAATGCTTAGTAGACCCATATCATGCATCCATTAGATCATACAATACTTAAACTTTGTAGGTTACTATCCTAGGTCAAAACAACTTTGCGAAAATATAAACATGGAACATAATGGATTTAATAACACATTTGACACAAGGATTTTATGTGGAAACCCAATTTGGGAAAAACCACTAGTAACATGTGACAAATCCTCACTCTTCTAAAGTGATGCCCTATGGAAGTCCAACCTTGTTAAAGGTTACAATACACATTGTTAATTGTGACCTGGTTAGAGGATTTTAATCACCCTGTTAGGAGTGAGCCTTGTTAGAGGAATTTAGACCATTCACTTGAAATATCACCCGATTAAAGGATTTACAAATCACTATTAGGTAAACCTTAATCCAAAAGATTTACCCTAAACTGATACAGTGATTATAAAGTAACAGTAAGGCTTGATCTGACAACAAAATTACAACTCATTTGCAAATTATAGATCTCAATTTTAGTCCTCCATTCTACTTGGCTTTCATACACTTCAGCTCTGATAGCTTGTTCACATGCCAAGCATTCAAACTCTTAAGCCTTCTTATTTTGCATGCCAGTTGCAGTCTCTTCTATTTGGCCATTGAATGAAGCAATACCCTAGAATCCTTTTCTTCCTTAGGTTCTCGCACATGACAACCTTTGCTTCTGACCATCTCTCTCTCTCTATTAATAGAGAATTAAGATCTTTTTCCACTTAACCACAATCGTCCATTTCAGGTTTAGGTAGGATTAGGTAGGATACAATGAATCTACCCATTTTTCCATTTGGTTCCTCTAGAAATGTCTTCTACAATCTTCCTTGAATTCACCTCAAAATGGTTTACCTCGAATTCTATTCCACTAGCTCATCATTATTATCTTCAACACACTTCACACAAATCACAAAAAAAAAATAGTCGGCTCAAATTCATCAAATCTTTGATTTAACATAAATATTGGTACTTGACATAAATATGTTGTCACTCAGCTTCTATATTGTTCTTTCACTCTTTCGACACTAGTTCACTCGGTGATCACTAAAGTTTAATAATGCTTGACATCAACTAAACTTTACTTAGCATATACTGACAATCACTCGACTTGAAATATTTTTCATCTTTGCTCGACAAGGCTTGTTTTTCACCCAGCTTCCACTGATTTCTACTCAACTTGCACTGATTTCTCAGCAAGGCTTGGTATACACTTTTTATACTTGATCTTCTTCCAATCTTAACTTGAGTAATATTTCATTCCATACTTTAAGTAGATAAGCAATACACTGCAGTATTAATATCTTACTTGGTCTTAAGGCTTCTTTTACATACCAAATAACTCAACCTTTCTCTAGGTGTTGTTGTTATCTCCTCTTCTCAAATCCTCTTCACCAATCAACTAAATGATAGCTTTCACACCAAAAAGTAATTGTCTCACCAGCAGGTAGCAGGTAGCAAGTTTGACATCATTAACAAAATAATAATTATTCCATTACAAATTCTTTACTTCAAAACAATCTCATATCAACAATCTCCCTCTTTAGCATTGATGGAAAACCAATACCAACAACAATACCAAAAATAAAATAAATCTTTGAAATTTCTCCCTCTATCAGTGTAGTACATGTCCTTCATCTATGTAGGGTAATGTGATCTGTGTCAAGTTCCTTTACCGCATCTTTTCCCTCTGAATTATATCTCCCTTGGTTCTTTCTCCCTCTTACTAGGTAGATGTTTTTCTCCTAGTCATTTCTCCCTCAATAGGTCAATTCTCCCTCAATGGGTCATTTCTCCCTCTATATGTCATTTCTCCCTCTTTGACAACAATGCAAAATACTTTTCATCTCTATATGCAGATATAATCAATTTCATATTCTCCCTCTATCACCTTGCATGTGATTGTAAATATTCTAATTCAGCTCCTTCATTACTTTAGGAAGCTCCTAAAGTAATATCCATTGCATCAAGTTGTAAGATACAACATTCAGCTTTAGTTGATGTGGGGCACTACTTATGCTTCTCAAGTAGCTTTGGATAGGGGTAGCACCCCTAATTTACCTCTTAGATACTCATGATCATCCTTAGGTAAATCTTTTGTGAAGATATCATATATCTACTCTTTTGTATTCACATATTCCATCCTCACTTGTTTGTCTTGAACTCACTCTCTCAAATAATGATACTTGATTGTAATGTGCTTAGTATTTGTGTGCACCATAGGGTTCTTTGATATATTTATAGAACACTTGTATTATCACAATAAAGTACCATAGGTTCATTGATTTTCTCCTTTATACCATTGAGTATCCATTTGATCCATACAATGTTTGTACAATTTACTACAGCAGCCACATATTCAGCTTCAGGAATAGATTGAGATATGCAATTTTATTTCTTGCTGGTCTAGGTGACCAACCTCTTTCCTAAGAAAAATTCTCCTCCACTTTTTCTCTTTCTATCATCAATGTTTCCAGCCCAATCAGCATCAGTGTAGGCTCTCAACTCAAATTTTTCATTTTTCTTGTAGTATAGACCATAGTATTATGTTCCTTTCAGACATTTCATTATTCTCTTAACATCCATCAAATGATTCTCCTTACAATTAGCAGAGAATCTTGCAACAATCTCAACAAATAATGTAATGTCAGGTCTATAATGCACTACATATTGCAATTTTCCAATCATAGACATGTACAATGTTTGATTCACATCAACTGAGTCATCATTCTTTGACAAATTGTGTCCTATCACCATAGGTGTGCTAACTAGTTTGAAATCTTCTAATCTAAAAAAAATCAATATTTCCTTTACATAGTTAGACTGAGAGATGTATATCTCTCTTTATTTCATTTGCAAATGCTTTACATAATCCATCTTGACCTCCAAATGTGATATCATCAACAAAAATTTCAGCTAGTAAAATTCCTTTACCTCCTTTTGTCTTCAAGTACAGATTGTTGTTATCATCAGTGTTCTCAAAACCAATCTTCACAAGGTAATTGTGAAGCCTTTCATACCATGCTCTTGGGGCTTGCTTTAAACCATATAAACCTTTGTGTAGTCTACATACCATATTCTTGTTGTTATCATCAAAAAATCCTTTTGGTTGTTCTATATAAACCTCTTCCTCTAATATCCATTCAAAAATGTCGATTTCACATCCATTTGAAAAACTTTGAAACCTTTTGTATGTAGAGTAAGCAAGTAGAGTTCTTACTCCTAATCTTGCAACAAGGGCGAATCTTTCTTCACTATTCCTTCTTCTTGTGCATACCCCTTGTAAACTAATCTTTTCTTATTCCTTGTGACCTCACCATTTTCATCTAACTTGTTTCTGTACACCCACTTGGTTCCAATCATATTCTTGTCCTCTAGTTTGGGAACTAGAATCCATGTCTTGTTCTTCTCAATCTATTCAATCTCTTCTTTCATGGCTTTACTCCAATCCTCATTTTATAAGGATCTTTCATTGTCTTAGGCTCATGCATGCTTAGCAAACATGTATCACTTCTCATCCTATTTCTTGTCATTGGTCTAGCATCTTTGTCTCCAATAATTTATTCAATAGGGTGATGTCTTTTGACATACTTTGGCAATCCCTGTTTTGTTCTTCTTTCCTCATTAGGTTTGTCAAATTCTAAATCACTATAAACTTCTCTATTAGGTAATTCAACATTTCTTTCATGTACACTAATCTCAGAATTAGAATGTGTCTCAACTCTTGTCCACAACTCGGTTCCTAATTGTAAGTCAGTTCTTGAATGCAACTCAGCATTCATTGTATGTGACTCAACAGTCACTAAAACTTATTGATTTGCAACTTGGTTTACAGCATCTTCATCAGTAGGCATACCTTCATAAAAGTATACAAAATATTTGTACTCCTCTAGTTCCTTCATAGGTTCAGCTTCATGTACCTCTATATGTTCCTCAAACTTCACATTTGCACTTTCCACAACTTTTTTAGTGTTAGTATTTAAACACTTATAAGCTTTACTTCTTATGGAATAGCCAAGGAATATACCTTCTTCACTTTTTGCATCTAATTTACCATTCTTGAAATCCTTAAGAATGTAGCACCTGCTTCCAGACACCTTAAAATATTTTACATTGGATATGTATCCATACCATAATTCAAAAGGTGTTGAATGAGTACCTTTCTTGACTTACACATGGTTCAAGGTATATACAATTGTACTTACAACCTCTCTCTAGTATTTCAAAGCAACATTATTTTCCATCATGAGTGTCCTAGCACTGCCCATTACAGATTTGTTCCTCCTTTCAACAATTCCATTTTGGGGAGGGGTCCTAGGTGCAAATGTATGTCTTTTGATTCCTCTTATTTGATGTAAATTCTCCACCTCTATTAGATCTCAGATAGTTTAGCCTTTTGCCTATCTCATTTTCAACTCTACCTAAGTACCGCTTAAACATTTGAAAAACATTAGATTTATGTTTCAGAAATATAACTATCATCATCCTAGAATAATCATCAACAAATAGGATAATGTACTTTTCACCTTTGCAGCTTTGCACATCAATTGGTCCACACAAGTCAGTATGAATAATCTCCAGAGTTTCTTTAGAGGTGTGAGTCTTACGTTTAAAACTAGATTTTGTCATCTCCTAACTGGCATTGTTTTCAAATTATATTGTTAGGTTTCTTCAATTTAGGCAAGCCTCTGACTCTTTTCATGTTATTGATACTCACTAAGTTATCATAGTTAACATGACATAAACTCTTATGCCATAATCACACATCATTAAATTCTACAACAAGACAAGTAGTATCATTCATATCAAGATAAAATATATTACCTCTAGTCTGGTCACCTTTTCCAATTAGTTTCCCATTAGTATCATAGATCTTAGCTATCTTGTTCTCGAACTCAACTTTACAACCTGAAATATTTAGTTGTGACACATTGAACAAATTATAGTTTAGTCCTTCAACATAATAAGCATTGTCACAATTATCATTTATGTGAGTTTGATAGATCCTTTTCCTTTTATCAGACAGGATGCATCATTACCAAACCTTACACTATTTCCATCATAATAATTTAGGGTAATGAACTTACTTTTATCTCCAATTATGTGATTTGAGCACCCACTATCAATGATCCATCTATCATTATTGTTCACATAAGACACTAGTGCAATTGCCTTATCTTCATCAGAATTATCCTTCATTGTAACACACACCACTTCATCATCATGGTCGTCATATCCATCTTTGTTTTCCTCTTCAATAATGTAGCAAGACTTCTTGCCTTTGTCTTTGTAATATTTTTTGTTTGTGTCTCTCTTACTTCTATATTTGTCTCCACTTCTATTGTTCTTCTTCTTTGGACATCTAGTAGAACTATGACCAACCTCATTGCAATTAAAACATATGATAGGTAACTTACCTTTGAATTTGCCTTTGCCTCTGTGAAATCTCCTTGCTAGAAGTGCTTCAAGTTGTTCTACATCCTCCTCATCTATATCACTATCACTAGAAACATATTTTACCTTTTTCTTCTTCTCTTTAGGTTCCTTTAATGACAATTTAGCTTTGAAAGCAAATTCAACATTCTCATATTTGAAGTTATCAAAATTAGAGAGTTCAAAGGCAATGAGACTACCTACCAAACCTTCAAGAATTGGATTAGAAACTGGTATACATCTTAATTCTTGTATGGAAGAAACTTGAATAGCTCATAGATGGGCAGTAGTGTTCTCAATACTTTGCTTGATATTGTATCATCATGTATCTTAGTAGTAGCTCCTCTTTTATCCTAGAGCACAATTGAGAAATGTTCTCACCTTCTTGCATCCTCGTGTCATCAAATTTACCTCTAAGACTTTCAAATTTGGCTCTCAAAACATTTGCATCTCCTCCATAAATGGTGTGAAGAGAATCCCACATCTTCTTTGTATTATCACAACCCTTGATTTCATCGAACTCAGAATAACTTAGGGAAGAGGCAATCTCCAACATTAGTTGATTGTGTTCTTTCTTCTTTTTTAGATCATCAATAGTTAGGGCTCCAGTGGGTTTAACATGCTCAATGGTGATGGTAGATTGTGCATGGTCTCCAAGACCTCCTAGGTGTAGTTTCATCAGACTTTTCCATGTAGGGAAGTTCTCCTTGTTGAGCTTGGGTACCTCTCTTTTTGACATCTTGATCTTTTGCTTCTATTACTATCAAACTAGTCCTCTTAAGCACTATGGCACTCTGATACCAATTGTTAAAATTCTTTACAATAACTAAGAAGGGGGGTGAATCAGTTATCCAAGGTCCAAATGTACAAATAAAACTTTTCAATGCTTAGTAGACCCATATCCATAAAACCTTGCCATGCATGCATCCATTAGATCATACAATCCTTAAACTATGTAGGTTACTGTCCTAGGTCAAAACAACTTTGCAAAAATGTAAACATGAAACATAACAAATTCAATAACACATTTGACACAAGGATTTTATGTAAAAACCTAATTTTAGAAAAACCACCAGTAACATGCTACTAATTCTCACTCTTATGAAGTGGTGCCCTATAAAAGGTGAACCCTACTAAAGGTTACAATACACACTATTAAATGTGACGTGGGTAGAGGATTTCAATCACCCTGTTAGGAGTGAGCCTTGTTAGAGGACTTTAGACCATTCACTTGGAATGGCACCCAGTTAAAGGTTTACAAATGACTGTTAGGTCAACCTTAATCCAAAATATTTACCCTAGATTGATATAATGATTAGAAAGTAACAGTAAGGCTTGATTTGATAAAAAAATTACAACTCACTTGTAGATTATAGATCTTTGTTTTAATCCTCAATTCTTCTTGGTTTTCACACACTTCAACTCTAATAGCTTGTTCACCCTTCAAGCATTTATATTCTTAAGCCTTCTTTCTTTGCATGACAATTGCAATCTCTTATGTTTAGCCACTGAATGAAGCAATACCCTAGATACCTTATCTTTCTTAGGTTCTTGTACATGAAAACCTTTTCTTTTGACCCACTCTCTCTATATATAGGGAATTAAGATATTTTTCTGCTTAACCACAATTGTCTATTTTAGGGTTAGGTAGGATTAGGTAGGATACAATGAATCTACCCACTTTTCCATTCGATTCCTCTAGAAACTTCTTCTACAATCTTCCTTGAATTCATCTTTAAATGGTTTACCTTGAATTCAATGCCACTAGCTCATCATAGTTATCTTCCACATGCTTCAAAAAATTCAAGAAAATAAAATAGTCAACTTAGATTTGTCAAATCTCTTATTTAACATAAACACTAGCACTCAGCATCAATATGTTTTCAATCGGCTTCTATATTGTTCTTTCACTTGGCCAATACTAGTTCACTCAGCGATCACTAAAGTTTACTAATGCTTGAGATCAATTAAACTTTACTCGACATATACTGAAAATCACTTGGCTTGAACTTTTTTTCATCTTTTCTCAACAAGGCTTGTTTTTCACTTGTATTCCACTGATTTTTGCTTAGCTTGCACTAATTTCTTGGCAAGGCTTGGTAGACACTTTTCATACTTAATCGTCTTCTAGTGTTAACTTTAGTAATCTTTCATTCCAAACTTTAAGTAGATTAGAAATACACTATAGTGTTAATGTCTTACTTGGTCTTAAGGCTTCTTTTATATACCAAATAACTCAACCTCTCTCTAGGTGCTATTGTTATCTCCTCTTCTCAAATCATCTTCATCAATCAACTAAATGATAGCTTTCGCACCAAAAAGTAATTGTCTCACCAGCAGGTAGCAGGTTTGACATCATTGACAAAATAATAATTATTTCATTACAAGTTATTTACTTCAAAACAATCTCATATCAAAATTTTAATCCATTTTTCATGATTATATGTGGAAGGCTTAGGTCATATGGTTATCTCTACAAGCACAGTAGGGAAGGCTTAGGGGTAGGTTTTGGTCAAGTAACATAACTAGACATCTTTGGGGACAAGTGTAAAGGTATAAAGAGGTCGATGTATGATTATCCTTACCAATATATGATTATGATAAAATTATATTATTATATTGATCTTGGTCCAAGTGCATCCATGTTATTACTTTGGTGCTTGTATAGTCATGCAAATGAATAGAAAGTGTAATCATGTCTTAGATTAATTTATAGGTGTCCAAGGCTTGTCATGTTTTTTTTTTTTTTGTATTTATATTTGGTCAATTTTTTCCCACAATTAAAATTAATAAATTCATTTGTGGTCCTAAAATCATGTTTCAATGTGGTGGAGTTAGAATTTAGCACATGCACTTGTACTTTAGTGCATCTTCTCTCTACTCTAAGAAAATATTATCTAAAATACATGTTTTAGAATGAACTATTTAAGTACGTGTTTCTATAGGTTTCTATGCATGTGACTAATTTTTGGTCCATGTACATTTGTTTTAGTACCTCAATATTGCACATTAACACATGCACTTCAATGGGGATTTTGGGAGCTTTGAGTGCTTGTTTAACCTCATTCCTATTGTGTTGTGAACATATCAAAGTAAAGAAATTTTTTGTAAATGTTTAAGTTTAGGATTTTTTTATTGGTTTTTAAGGAAACTTAGTACAAGTCACTTCTTACTGATGCTTATCTATGTCACTTAGGACCTAGGAAATGGTCCAAATTTCTAAGTCGAGTTCCAAAACTTGTGGGAGGATCCTAGGTGAGAATTATGACCCTTTTAAAATTATTTAAAGTTTTATTGGAACTCTCCTTTTATATTATAGAATACATTTGGTTTTATCCTACTGTTAGTGTTGGAATAATCAAATGGGAAGAATACTTCTGAGAGGGGGGGTGAATCAGAAGTGTCACACTTTAACCTTTAAAAAAACTTTTAACTAAAAATAAATTGCATGCATGTAAACACATTAGTTGAGCATAGAGTAAACACATGCATCAAAACACATAACACCAAATTTGGTAACCCAGAAACCCTCCAAAATGAGAAGGTAAAACTAGGGTGGGGATGATACCCACAAAATATCACTGCAACAATAATGTTTGACCACTTCTAATGGTCTGGCCTGTTAAAGGCCTTCCCTATTAAAGGATTTACACTATATCAATAGTGACTTGTCTAAAGGATTTACAAACACTTTACATGAAGTGTCACCCTATTAAAATATTTTATCACCTTTTCAAAGGTTCTACAACCTAGCTATTAAGCTAAACTATCAACATAGGATTTTCTTTCTAATACAATTGCTAGAGAGTATTAGATTAATAAACCTGATAGCTTATAATCCTTGATTGTTGAATTCAGGCACTTGATCTGCTCTCTCTAATCATGATCCTCTAAGATCTAATATCTGTTCAACACCCTTGCTCTATTTTGATCAACTAAATATTGCAATGTTACTTTGTTCCTCTAAGTCTTTTCGCACTTCTCTCTGAATTGAGCTATATTTTACCCATACACTGCTCTCATCCACTCATAGAATGGGGTTTTTTTCCTTCTTTTAAGGATTTTGAAGACTTAGGGTTAGGTATGAATCTACAATCCATATTAAATCTTTATTTCCCACTCATTCCTTGCACTTTTCTTATTGGTTGCATGCCTTCTCCATTTTTCTTATTGGTTGCATGCTGATTGCATAGGAAATGTAAAATATTTATTCTTATCCTTAATATCCTTTGAGATTCTTCTATGTCGGCTCATAAAATGTTTTATATAGGTGTTTGTACAATTACAAACATCTATGTCCAATCTATGTTACTCGGCACTTCTTACCTCTGATGCTTGGCTTATATAGAAAAAATGGTTCACTTGACACCTATAGTAATTATATTTCACTCAGCATCTATAGTGACTCGGCACCTATACTTTGCTCAGCACTTGATCTTCACTCGGCACATGAAGATCACTCGGCACCTGTTGAAGTTCTGTCTAGCTCGGCATACATTGTAGCTCGGCATCAACTATTTACCCAGCATCTATACATATTTTACTTGGCATGTATTACTAGCTAGACATGAACTTAGTAAACATTCTTAAGTGTGTTGACACAAAATAGTCAAAACCTAGTCTTAGATTCAACAGTTAGTTTAGAGTTTTGTGTGATCATATAAACTAGTTTTGTCTAATTTTGTTAATGGACCTAGTTTGATGATGCCTTATTCTTTTATTATTTTCATGATATCTTATCATGTAAATTACATGAATTTTAACATTTCAAAAATATTTGTTTAGGTCTATGAATTCAATTGGATTATAAGTCATAATACTCTTGGAAGTGCATGATTTTCCACCACTTAATTGGAGCATGTACATTGCATGTAGAGCTTGTTGGTGCAAAAGACATATTATGAATGGTTGTTAAGGATGTAATTAATTTATTCTATGTTTCTATTGTTTAAAAAAAAGTACATCTCTATTGTTATATGTATTGGCCTTGTAGTCCATAGGTTCCTTGGAGGGGCATCAAAGAGAGAGAGGGGGCAGGAGGAGGGGTGGGGGGGTGGGGATGCCTTGGATAATTACTCACTTTCCAAAGACTTCATTTGTTGTATAATAATTTTGGTTGGTCTATATTAAGTACAATTTATTATTCATCAAGAGAAAAGGAGACAGAGAGGGAAGGGGAGGGGTACAAGGCTTAGATAATTATTCATTTGTTAGGAAGACTTCACTAATAATGTAATAATTTTATTTTATTTTTTGTATATTGTGTTCAAATGGATTAATGAAAAATAAGATTGTAGTTATCAAGTTCGTATTGCATATTCAATAAGGAAAACATATAACTGTTCCAACATTTAGTTTGGTGTCTCTAGGTAAAAAGTCCTAAATGAACATTAACTTTTCTTTGCATCTCCAAGAAAATATTTTCTAAAGGAAATATGATATCTCTAAAATGATTGGCACTTGTGTATTTTTTCCCTAACTTGTTTTCTTTTAATTAATAGATTATAATCACACTTATGTTTACTTAGCATAATACATTACATATTAGTTGTCATGTAGACACATGGGAGTTTGTATTTTATTTTAGCACTTGGTGTAGGAGGAACCCACTTAAGGTGGAGTTAGTTGTTTTCTCATGCCACTTTATGTGTGAGATCCACCATTAGTGCTCTTTCTACATTATCATCCTCTCATTGTTTCACATGTTGCACATACTTCATTGTACAATGGAAAATGATATGCCTTTAGTGGACATGTGATACTACCTTGTGTAATTAATGGGTTATGATTGTTATAGCTCTATTGGAAAGGTAAGTATTGAGAGGGGGGTGAATCATTTTTTATAAACTTCTACTAATTCAAACTTTTAACTATGAACCATATAATTGTAACTCTCATTAATTGATAGTACTAGTTTATTGATGTGTATTAATCGTAAATAGTAAAGTAAATAATAGTAAACCATACCAAAACTAAACTGCACATAACACAATAATTTTTGGTCTCTCAGAAACCCTTGGTTAGAGGGAAAAACTATGGTGGGATTGTTACTCACTACTCTTCACTTTTGCAAAAAGAGATGTCTGGTTAAGAGATACATATGTCACTTTCTAGATGACTTGCCCGGTTAAGAGTGATTTATACATTGTTATATGTATCTATCAGTTCTATTAGGAATTACTCTATTAAGATATTTTATCACACTTTAGAGCGATCACCTGGTTAAGGGATTTACAACAAGTTCAATCTAGAACTCCTAAGCCCTGTTACAAACTAATCAATAAAGGGATTTTACATTAACTTGTAGAAATTGTTAGGTATTCTTTTAGGATAGTAAATGACAAGATAACTTATTTCCTTTCAAACTTTATCAAATCCCTTATGCATTGCTTATGTTTTCTCTTTGTAGTTTCATTAACTCTTTTTGTTTCTTCATTTACATCAATAACCTTTGTTCTATCTCACAATCTGCTTTGTATACCTTTTCAATCTTCATGATCTACTTGACCTGATTAGGATTTTCATAACTTGGTCTCGAATCTTCTATTTTTTCCTCAATCTGTATTATGATCATTTTATCATTTCCAAGGTTTGACATTGTTTGTCTAACTCTCCTTATGGTTCTCATCTTAATCTTTATTACTAATCTGCATACATTGATTTACTCTTCTCATCCTCTTATGTAAACCATTTTTTATTTGACTAAGTTTAGTGAATTCAACTTTAACATAATAAGCTTGATCTACTCTATCATCATCTCAAAACTCTTTACCTGTTTATCACTTTCATATTCTCTAATAATATGTTGTTTTCCAATAACTAACTCCTTTGTACAAAATAGACTTTTAAATTTTCTTTATACTGGTAACTATCTAGTTCTCTCTAATAGTACTATTCTCTGATAAACTAAAACTAATTGTCTGTTATATTTCCTTCTTTGTTTGTTGATTCTACTTGCATAGTTATTTGACAGCAATGACAAATTTGACTCTAAAATCGTCATATTCCATCAATCTAATGGTTATCATTCATTTCCTATATATTCATGCATATCTACATTATAAATTAATTGGATTATTTTTAAAAAAAATTATCAAATTACTAAATCATGACAATCACATTGATTATATCATATTTTTCTCTCTTTTTTGTGTTATCTATTATGATTCTATATCTTCACATTTTATTCATTTTCTTAGGAAAATCATTACATGGTATCATAATCATAGGAGTGTTCATTGCAGAATTTTTTACTTCAACTTTTGAAGGGATGTCATTGAGATCCAGAGGTGCAGTAACTTGTGTGAGCATCTAGAGAAAGATGTGACCTCATCATTATGTTTGGGTGTTAATTCTAGTGAACCAATTAGTTTTTATCGTGTTCCACTTTATGTGTAAGATTCATCTTTAGTTCTCTTATCACATTATCATCCTCTAATTGTTTCACATGTTGCACATACTTCAGTCTACAATGGTAGATGTTCCACCTTTGGTGGACATGTGATAACACCTTGTGTGGTTGATAGGTTATTGTTTGCATATCTCATGTTTATCATTCATTGCCTATATATTTAGGGATATCGACATTGTAAATCAATTGGGGCATTGTGTTTTTTTTTTATCATTACTGAATTCAATCAATCAAATTGATCATATTATTTTGTTTCTATTTTTGTATTATTTATTTAGATTATAGATTTTAGCATTCCATTCATTTCCTTAGGAAAATTCTTACATGATATCATATTCATAGGAGTCTTCCTTACATAATCATTGGAGAGTTTTTTTGCTTCAACTTTGAGGGGATGTGATTTAGATTCAGAGGTGCAACAACTTATGTAAGTACCTAGGGAAACATCTGACCTCATTATTGAATTCGAGGGATAGTTCTAATTAATTTTGATTATAAAATTGTCTATCTTGGGCAAAAGTCAAATATAAGACCAAAAAAAATACATATCAAAAGTTGATGAATTTTCAAATCTGAAATTAATTTCACCAATTTTCTCTTTTTAGGCATATTTTTTTATGCGAAATCTTGGTTTGACCAGCCTTTGTATTCTAGTAATTGTGAGTCAGCAGGTAGTCAAGAAAATGACACCCATATTTTTGCACACATCATAGTCCATATTTGTAGGGCCCATTTGTCATTGCACCAAAAGCCATGACTGTTAGTGAACATGGAACACCACATAATTAACCACCTGTGGGTAGGGGAGCGTGTCGCATCACCCAACAATCTCCCCCTCGACGCGCATACCAGGTGCTTACGCGGGTCGGGAATGCACCGGGGAGATTTGAACCCAGGACCGAAAAAAAAAAATTTGGGCAGTAGCCGACATGGTAGCCGACATATTATGGCTGACATATGGCCAACATGTTATAACCCTAAAGCGGTTTAATACTTGTATAAAAGGGCTTAGGGTTGGGTATTTTTCATAATGTTGTGATACGAAATTGGTTCTTGCGGTGGTATTGAGCTGTAAGAGATTACGGATTGTAATCAGGTTGTAATCACTGGATTGTAACAAGATCGGACTTGTTGTTTGGTGGACGTAGCCCAGGAATTGGGTGAACCACGTTAAATCTTGGTGCCTTGTGTTCATTTCTGTGTGTTCTATTATTTTTCTATTATTGGTTATATTTGCATGTAGTTTTTTTATTTCTGTCCGTGGCACTTGTAAGGAAACTTGGCAATAAAGAATATAACCGTTTCCACATAACCCATAATAAATCTGAAATAAACACGGAACTAAAATCCACATGCAAGAGAATAGACAACATACCCACAAAATTGTGACACAAGATATACCCTGGGAAACCCTCATTGAGGGAAAAACCCAGCCTCCAAAAGCATCCATCACCATGTATTATTCAGCAAAAAATACCATTTCCATACAACCATGGAAGCCTTCATGACCATAGCCTTGTCCCGCTCGACTCTTGCCTTTTGTCTTCTCCTTGTCACTCTCTCTATCTCTACAACAACTACCCTTGTGGCTGCTTATATAGTAGCAAGTCCCACAAAACCACCAAGTGGTATTACATAAACCATGTGCTATCTAACCCACTGACTCCACATTTAATATTGAGCATTTAATTCTTTTCCCCCAATATTAAATAATTACATGAAATATTATCACAATGTTACAATACAACTCATCAAGAATATTCCATGAGAATCTTTACATGTTGCACGTCCATCTAGGTACAACATTACATAATAAAATAAAATATAACAATATTATGCAATGTGTGCAACACCCATTATCTCAACAATCTCCCACTTGTTGTATACATTGCATAGGGTCAAGCCGTAGCCACATAAATGAACAAGGGAACAATCCCTCCCAGCACATCCACCATCATGGATCAAAATACAAGTGCTCCATCCTGGTACCCGCAACAAAATCAAAGTATCCAGCATCTCGAACATGAATGATCTCACCTCCTATTATGCAACTTCCACTGTACATACATAGAAGCCATCCAAAGAGAAAGCCACCCAACTTGTCGCATTAGAAGATCATAAAATCTTGTACCAACTGAAATTTCAAGCACAAAAAAAACTTGATCCAAAGGTAATCACATGTATCCATAGTTGTCAAAATATCCATAGCTGAAATAGCACCCACGGCAAGTGCTAAACCCATCCAACTATCCATACCTCAAAGGTATAACAAGTGAATCTCATATCACCGACATATCCAATCTATAACCTGCAATCACAAGCCTCAAGAGCAATACCTACCACACATATACCAAGAAGCTCCCACTGCAAAAGATAATGTCAAATCTATAACCAATCCACTCAAGACATCTCAAAGAAGTGAATCCATGTAGTATCAAGGACATCAACAATACATAAACTAATATCCTGCAAGAATAACTCTCATAACAAGTCTCCAACAGTCTCCAAGTTCACCACAACCAACAAAGGAAAGAGAAAGAAATAACCATGTCATCTCTCACATGACATACATGAGCACAAACCAGTGATCACAATCTCCAACCAATCTCAAATCCAATGTAGGCAAAACTGAACATCTAGGAAGATAACCAAGACCAGAGAAACCATGCAAATCATAACCTGTATCATGTCCTTCTACACACACCTCTAGATGTAAACTGTGCAAGTATGATCTCCTCCATAAAACCCCAACAAGAAGCCTCAACAACACCCAAACCATACCATATAACTCATCATGGATGTAAGCCTCTCACAAGAAGATCAAACTCAATAAAACCATTCCTAAACCAAGGAATAACCATTCCTAATCCAAGGAATATGCCCAATATAAAACCATCTCCTAAACTCAACCAGCATAACAACATATGCACATGGAGATAACCAATGCTAAACCATCTCTCAAATGAACCCTCCAAAACTAACTCATGTACCATAGCTCAAGATCCATATCCATGAAAGACAAGCATAAATATAATGCAACTGAGAGAAACAATGGGCTATACCTCTCAAGTAGCAAACCGCCGAGTAGACCAAGAGTGGGGAATGAGAATACTCATCAAGATACCCAAGTCTCCAACCAAGACTCGTCTAAGAACAATCTCCTCTCAAGTCCATATCAGGTGACTGCCCCCTCGGACTTCCTACTGAAACCATCAACCGTCCCAACAAATACTTCTCTAATCCAAGAGAAATCAGCATCACCACTGTCTCTAAGTATCCATGAGCACCTGTAACCAATCAATCCATGCCAACTCCAAATGCAACATAGCAATATCATGAAGTATCCAGCTTATGATCAGTGTACTCAATACCAAGAAACTAAACCAAGATCAATGTCAAAGTTCCAACCATGGCCTCAAGAACATAAACATGACAACATGATCTTACCATCTCAACTAAAGAGATAACATGCTCCATATGAACACACTATAACATGTCACAACTCTAAACGCGTATCAAGAGTATACCATGACATAATAATGAAACCATGCTCACACCAAAGATAACATGCCAAATAAAAGCATAAACCACACCTTTGCCAAGAACCCTATGAGTCCTCAAGATGCAACCATCTCCACACACCATGAAGAAAATCATCTCCACATACCATGAAGAACCATCTCCACATACCATGAAGATAACCAAGAACTCCATGAGTCCTTAAGATCTATCCATCTTCATACACCATAAAGATAACAAGTGCACCATGCAAATGTCAAAGACGCTTCTGCAGCACCAGGATCTAAGACAAACCTCCAACATCTGCAAACACTCAATAAATATATCAATGCCAACAACTCCCACTCAACCATGGTACCAAGCCACCTATGGCATCATAAAATCCATCCTCTCCAAACCAAGAAGATATAAACCAAACCAGGAACTAATCCTGCACTGTCACCCCATCACTGTCACAAGCTCCCACTAAACCGTGTATCCAAGTTATCCATGACATCATGATGAAAAACCATCCTCTAACCATGAGAATCAACCAAGGCATCAAACCATCAAAGAACTCAAAGTGCACATCATGAGCTCCTCAAAAGAAACCAAATAACCATGATCCTCAACCAAGAAGATATACCACCATAACCAAATCAGAAAACCCAAGCTAATGAACATCAAGGATGTACCTGTATAACCAATCATGTCATGCCAAAATCCATGGCACCATGATCACATCCATGAACCGAGCATCTGGCTCTCAATATGTCCAACCTGTCAGCATAAAATAGTCAACCACAATCCTCCACCATGATTGTACCTGGTAACAACATCTCATCCCTTCTACATGAAGATAAAATCATGTGACTTAGGGCATAGACAACCCAAATCTAAGCCACCAATCTGAATATGCATCAATAATGAAAGATCAATGGGCAAAGACAACCCATAACCAAGCTATAAATGCAACCTGTAAGTATAGACCGCTTACAACACTGCACAACTTGTAGACCCAACAAGTCATCATGCATATCCAAACCAAACACTGATAACTATATCATCATTAGACCAATCTGAAATATGAACTGAGTATACAATGACATCAAAACTTAAATCTCCAATGCTATAAATTCACAATGTTACCATAGTCAAAATATACCTATAAATTGTTCAGATCAATATATCAACAAATAAATCATGCCAAACCTGCACTAAATCTGAACCAATGTGTAGAGCTTTCCGTTGACTACTTGAAGTCCAAAATCCGACTTCGTATGCCCAAGTTATGTCCTAATCCGTGCTCAAAATAAACAACATCTGACTTTAGGGCTCTTAAAACCTGAAAAAAATTTTAAATCACAGAACCAAACCTACACCATGTTGTAGTGCTCTGAATTAGCTTTCCAACGCCTGTAAGAACTCTGAAATTAGATATTCTGAGAGAAAGTTATGGCCGTTTTACTAAGACAGTCTTTTTACCATTTTCAGTACGATTTTTCTTTTTTAATTTTTTTCAGTGACGAAAATTCCGACGGGATTAAATTTGACGGCCATCATGGGCTGAAACCAAAAAAACTCTTTCATTTCCTCTGAACATGGCCAAACTAGGGCATATTATATATCAAAATTTATGGAAATGTCGACCCGGATCCAATGGTGAGGTTTGTTTTTACCTAGGAGGTCATTTCTGCAAGCTACCCCCCAAAACCCTCATTTAAATGAAACATCCGAAAAAATCTTTTTGTCCAACAATTTCACATGCCCAAATCTTTTAACATCCCATCATAACAGCAAACCCAAAACCCTCAGATTTGCAATAAATCATTCATATATCTTGCCCTTTCTTTTATCCTCTCATGCATTCCCATGGATTCAATCTAGGGTTACAATAATAAAACCATAGCTCTGATACCACTTGTAGGGCCCATTTGTCGTTGCACCAAAAGTCATGACTGTTAGTGAACATGGAACACCACATAATTAACCACCTGTGGGCAGGGGAGCGCGTCGCATCACCCAACAATATTTTTCAGAGAATATTCCTCCTGTGAGCTTCACATTGGTCTTTACCTTTCAAATCCTAGCATGCTCTTCATTTACTATCTACTAGTATAATACATAATTAAAAAATTCTTTATAAATCATTTTTTCTCAATGTGTGGTAATTTTCTAGGAGTGGCAAGCTCCACCAAGATGAAAACTACATGAGCTCACAACTTGTCCAAGTTTCCAACTTGATGAAAGTTAGTCTCATCTCTTGCATGTCAATATAGCCTTGATGATCTCCAAATAACTTGTGATTTGCATCAACTCATACGTAGAACACATAGAAGCCAACGTTACACCCAGGAAGCATTTGTTGATATGACCAGTGCACATATTTTTCCATAGTCTAGTCAAATGTAAAAACCAATCCAATTTAGATACATGTCCAAGTGCCACATTAGCAAATCCATATGATCACCTAGGGAGGTGATTTTTCTATAGTGTCACTTTTTACTATTTTGTTAGTGTATTCAGATTGTTATAGAAATACTATCCAAATTGCTTTCTTCAAATAAGAATCTGATTTATGTCCTTTCAAATAACAATGTCATTATATTAAGATCAAAAAATATAATGACCACGAACTGCAAAGATATATGTATATAGTAGAGATATATATGTGATATCGTCACTGATACAGACTTGAAGACTGGGTTAAGTTATGTGTTCGTCGTGTCTTAAGGTTAGCGGAGGAAACCATATATATAAGTATTGATATGGTGACTATGAGTCATGACCAATAGGCGTGACTCATACTTGAGTCACCTCTATTGTGCGTGACTCAATACTCACCATCATATATTATAATATAATTGGTCTGCAGTTATATACCTTAACTAACTCATAATACGAGCAGTCAATAATAGAGTTTTCACTTTTATTCATTCATATATATTATATAATATAATATCTGCAAATGTATATATCTATAATATTTAATCAAGAAGTTGTTAGTTATATTTATACTTTATGTTTTATTTGACGAACCTATAAAAACATTAACACTCCCTCTTAGTTAGGAAGGATAAACACCAGATGAGATATAATCTCAACATTATATCAACAAAGGAAGTATCTCTGGTCAGAAGATATTCATCATGATATAACTCAAAGATCATAAGATGTTGATCATAATAGAAAGTCATGGTCTGTTTAAGGAACTTAATCCACCATGCAATTTGTATCATCTATTGTGATCTGCTTCAGACATCATAAATATGTCTTATCACAATAGATGTTCATGGTCTATTTAAGGAACATAATCCACCATGCAATTTGTATCATCTATTGTGATCTACTTCAAACATCATAAATATGTCTTATCACAATAGATGAGCATGGTCTGTTTAAGGAACTTAATCCACCATGCAACTTGTATCATTTATTGTGATTTGCTTAGACATCATAAATATGTCTTATCACAATAGATGGCCATGGTCTATTTAAGGAACTTAATCCACCATGCAATGTGTAACATATAATAATAGAAATTAAGTTATCGTAAAATCGTCATCTTTCAATAACTTCTACAATCACAAGCGATAATCATGTGGAAGTCGTCACTTCCTTGTGATGTACACAGGGCCCATATAAAAATAATTCATTAGTACAATTATCAAATATTTTGAGACTCTTCTCAATAATTACAACATACCAAGTTTTACCTTGACATTAAATGATAATTGATTTTTGAACTCCCTTTTAAACCAATATTACTTTAACTCATTTAGAAAGGAGAATTCTTTGAATTCAAATTTTGATTATTGACTTCAACAAAAGAGGCTTGATTTTTAAGTATTTGCCCTTTTTTTCTTTTTAATTTAGTGGTGAGAGCTTGAAAGTCTTCATTTTTGGATTCATTACTAATTCCTCTAGATATTAGATTACATTCTTCTTGAATGTAGTCGGCCTTTAGTCGATCAAATTTAGGGAGTTTGGAACGAGCACATACTCCTTGTCTAAAATTTTCCCACAAAGCAGGGAGTCCATTTAATGTTATCGTAGTTAACTCCTTACTATCATAAATGTGATCAATTGTCAAAAGTTGGTTTCTTAATTCTGTTATCCTCATAAGGTATGAGGTAATGGTTTCTCCTTTATTCATTTTTATAGTAGCAAGTTGATTCTTCAGAGTAAGACACCTACTAGTGTTGTTGATTTCAAACATGTCTTCTAGTGCTTTTATCATATCATAAGCAGAGTCCAACTTGGTGATAATAGGTAGTAAGTGATTTTTCACTCCATCTACCATAACTCTATCGCTCTTGTGTTGTCCTTTTCCCATTGATCCTTTTCATTGTCTTTCTTAGGTTTAGGAGAACTCACAATAGTTAATAGATCATGCTTTTTCAAGACTAGCATCATTCGAAATTTCCATGCTTCAAAATCAGAAGCACCTTCAAGTCTATCTTCGAGTCTCATGTCGTTTACCATTTTAAAATAGTGTGATTTAATAAACTATGAAATTCTTCAATGATCTTGATCTAACCTTTTCTTTAAACTTGCTCTGATACCATGTTAGTGTATTTAGATTGTTATAGAAATGCTATCCAAATTGCTTTCTTCAAATAAGAATATGATTTATGTCCTTTCAAAAAACAATGTCATTGTATTAAGATCAGAACTTATAACATATATAATGACCACAAACTACAAAGATATATGTATACAACAAAGATATCTATGTGCTACCATCACTGATACACACTTGAAGACTAGGTTAAGTTATATGTTTGTTGTCTCTTAAGATCAACGGAGGAAACCATATGTATAAGTGTTGACACAGTCACTATGAGTCACAACCAATAGGCGTAACTCATACTTGAGTCACCTCTATTGTATGTGACTCAATACTCACCATCATAGATTATAATATAATTGGTCTGCAATTATATACCTTAACTAACTCATAATACGAGCAGTCAATAATAGAGTTTTCACTTTTATTGATTCATATATATTATATAATATAATATCTGCAAATGTATATATCTATAATATTTAATCAAGAAGTTGTTAGTTATATTTATACTTTATGTTTTATTCGACGAAGTTATAAAAACATTAACATGGTTTAAATCTAACAAGTCATTTGGTCGTCACTAGGTGCAATTTTTTTCTTTTTTTGGAACTCATTCGACCATTAATGCTACACTAGTGTATGTCGTTCTCAAATTAAATTTGATGACCATTAGATTGTCATATTTTGGTATTTTTTGTTTTCTATAATAGTTTGACTATCAATATTGATGCACCATCTCTATTGACATCATTAGATTTTGAAAAGTTGGACCCCTTACCTTATGAAATTTTGATTTATGAGTCTAACTTTGAGGAGCCGTAACTTGTTCATCCAGACTCCTTTTTTTAGAGAATTTTGTTTTTTTTGCTTTTTTTGGGATAAAATCTCCTAAATTGTTTAATGGTGTTGCTGTTTTTTATTTTGACAGATAAATTTTTCAAAATTTCCCTTCATGTGTCATTTATTTTCAAGTGCATAATTTTTGTCTTCTTTTTAGATTTGGTATTAGTTTTGGTCATTACGAGTGGACATGGCACTTACAACAATTAGTATTTTTTTGCTATTTTTGACACTTGTAATTGATTGGATCCTTAGTAATAATGTGTCTTATTTGATTGAGTTTGTTATAGTCTCATTTTAATAGTTTTAACCATTAAAATCAAAATTTGACTTCAACTTCTGACAATTATACACGCACTATATATAAAGGACAAAATTCATCTATTTTGGGGTGATTTTTTGATTTATTGCATTTTGGGGGGTTTTTATGATTTGTTGATCTCATTTTTTAATAAGAAGTAATTAATGTAATTATAGAAATAGCACCACATCCTACAGTCATAACTTTGAATGGGGGAGAATTATGATTCATGGGCAAAAGGAATCACCACACATTGTAGATGGATTAACATTTTGCCTAAATTTTATAGGCTCACCAGTAAAACAAAATCCATGGTGGAATCAAGAAATTTATAGAAAAAATAAAGATCATATCATATTGTTGATTGGTGATAGTGTCAATTCATTTCTCTTCTATGCAATCTACCCTAAGATTAGCGATATTAGCCACCCACACGCAATTTCAACCATTATTTGGGAGATGTATGGAAATCCACACATTTCTCTATTCTCAAAGATCTAGTTGTACATTGTCACAATAGTTGGAGGAGGTTTCTTTATCTTCAAAGAAGACATTTGAGTTTTTGGAGATCAACTTTTATGAGTCTCGAAATTTACTTGATATGACATATTACATGGTTTAGATCTATCATACGCATTTGTTGAAGACTCCTATTAAATTCTTGAGACATAATATATATTAAGTGTTCTTCCTACAAACTAGGTAGGATTCATTGATACACCTAAGATATTATTTCTTCCCAAGGGGGAAAATGTCACTCAGTTGTCATGGTATAGTTTCTACATTCATCCTCAAGAAAGAAAGATAAGTGCACCTTCTACATTAAGGGAGGATACTTTGTATCTCTTCCTATTTTAAGGAGACATCTTTAGCTTTGTGGTTGATCACAATCAGTTTCCATTGGTTTCTTTCTTCTCACTATCTATTAGGTATGTTCCTAATTGATTAGTGGCATTCCCATAAACCATGTACATGGTGACATATAAGAACTTTTTAGATACATGATATTTTATTTGTATTCCCCTTGTTTCCTATCTAAAATTAGAATGGTTCTTGTATTTTTGATTTGGTCTATCTTCTTCCTAAGAAAAGAAAAATTATAGGTATTAAATTATGTTTTTCCTCCAAACACTTACCCTACTTGTAGAAGATTATTCATCATGGGGGGATATTATATCTTCTTGTTTCCTTACTATGGAGGGATTATTTATTGTATGTACATGATGTATTTCATAATGAGGGGTTCTTGACTACTCCATCTATTCACACATCTTGTTTTCTATTTTTGGGGGAAGGTTTTTCCCATGGGATTTTCCCTCTTTCTCTAGTTTATGCGCGATTGCATTGCATATCTTTCACACTTGTATATTGTACATGAGTACCTAACATGGCCTCGTAGTCAAGACCCATCTTGCATTATCATCTAGCATCAGAAGCTTTAAGTGCATTCCCTTTAAGTTGCACTCAATGAAAGTTGTTTGTGTATTTAATTCATTATAATTACACTTAAGTTTGCTTAGGATATTGCATTACATATTAATTTTCATATAGACACATAGGAGTTTGCATCTTTTTAACATATGGTGTGGGAGACACCCACATAAGGTTGAATCGTTGTGATCTCATTCCATTTTGTGTAAGATCCATCTCTAGTGCTCTTAGTATATTCTGATCTTCTCATTGTTTCACCTATTGTATATACTTCATTGTACAATGGAGTATTGTCCACCTTTGATGGATGTGATTACACCTTGTGTTGTTGACAAGTTATCACTTGCATATCTCCAAAGTATCGTGCATTGCCTATATATTCAAACACATGTACATAGTAAAACAACTTCATTGTTAATCATTATTAAATCCAATTAATAAATTGATCATATCATTTTCCCTATCTTTGGTTATATCTGTTGAATTTTTAAATCTTGACATTTCATTCATTGCATTTCACAAATAAGAAGATACAATTTGGAGAGGGACACTTTTATTGTGCTTAATCAATGAATTTTGGACCAATTTTTTAAGTAGACTTTATTTCAGGTAGCTCTTGTTTACTTCTTCTTGTTTTGTTATTGCCCTATTGTGTTGTAGTACAACTCTACTTGTGTTATTCTATTCAAGTTAATGTTTTATCCTTCTCTTTGTACAAGAGCTTAGGGCCCTTTCAAAATCCTTATTCATTAGATCAAAAGCACAAAATAAATTCAATAGATTTAGTTTTATTCTCATTTATTTCCTAATGTTGGATCATCTCTTGTTAATCACTTACTTCTTATTAATGATAGAATCTTGTAATATGATTTGAAATATTAATGAGAAAACTCACTTTAAACTAGAAGTCCAAAACCAATTAAAACTTTATTTAACATTTGTGCAATAATGTACTTAGAAGTTTTGTTATATGCATTAACAATATTCAATTTTCTTTTAAAATTACTCCAAAAAAGACTTCCCATTAATAACTCCAAAAATACTTCCAATTAATAACTCCAAAATAGACTTCCCATTAAATCTCTTGTCAAATCATCACATTCATAATGATATTTTACAACAAAAGAAATAAAAACGATCTCTCTTTTATATTTGGCTCTCGTGCCAAAATATAAAGTTTTTTTTCCCATAAAGATATGGAACCAATAAACTACATAAATTAAAATGTAATAGGCACTATTATTTTATGTTTTAGTATTCATAAAATTATGAAACTATAATAAACTAAATTGTAACACTTAAAATAATGATATATTTTACATAATACTTATGAAAAATGGAAGAAGATAACATACAAATAAACTAGATAAATTAAAATGTAATATGCACTAGTATTTTAATGTTTTAGTATTCATAAGATTATGAAACTATGATAAACTAAATTGTAATTCTTGAAAATAATGATATATTTTACATAATACTAATGAAAATTGAAGTAATTGAACATGCAAACATTATAAATAATAATATCAAATAGACAAAGTACATTTTGGGCGTTCACCATTTAGTAGGTTGGTTAAGTGATAGTAGCGATGTCATAACTCACATTCAAACCTTCAATGGACCATGGCAATTATAATCTTTTGCCATCACTGATCTAATGTACTCAAAAGTTTGGAGTTCCGATATCACTAATTATATATTTAAAAAAAATTAACACTTGATTATTAAAGAACAATACATATTTGTCGAACCACATTAATCATCTCATGGGATGGTTAGAAGGGTAGTTGTCACCACTCAAATTCACAAATTAAGCCTTCACTAAACTAATATACTCACAAGTTTGGACCTTAGCTCAACTCGGTTACAAATAGGATCTATTATTTATGTCCTCTCTGATTCATAGCTTTAAGTCAAAATTATTTTATGTGAAATAAACGAACACAACATGCCAACATCACAAACCATATTATAAAATTTACCAAGCACTTAGCTTGAAAGAACGCAATGTATAATTGTCAAACAAACTTAATACATGTATAATTAATTATACAACATAATATCACCTCAATTCTATCAACTTTAAATAGATAGATTTTTTCCCTACGTTCTTCTCTTGCTAATATCACCTCAATTCTATCAACTTTAAATAGATAGATTTTTTCCCTACGTTCTTCTCTTGCTCATTATTTTCCATGTTTTACTTTTAATTCTCTACTCGTATTATTAAGACTATACATTTCTAGTTGTGATGCACTAGAGAGAACATGTGTAAAAAGTTATGTAACATACTCTCACATCTTTTCCATTGTCATGCCCAAATTTCGTGGGCAAAAACACACAAATTTATTTTTCTAAATAATTAAAATGTCCTAAGTTTTAAATATGATTGCTTGCAAGAGAAGTGAAGGTTCACTACTATACATCTAAGGTTTAACCAAGAGAAGGAAATAAAAAAAAATGTTTAAAAATTTAAACTCTTCCCATCAAATTGTCATCAACACTTGTGCATTATTTAATTAACAATAAACTTAACTTTTTCTTTTTTTTCCAAACTAGTTTCAAAATGAACTAAAGATAAGTCAAACTCTTTGAATCTTTTGAATTCAAAAGAGTTTGCTAATTAATGTGACGATACATTCGTAATTAAACATTATTTAGAAGTTATTCAAATCACATTTTTATTTAAATCTATAAATCATTAAAACATTCCTAAACTTAAAAGTAACTAACTACTAAAATCAACATCAATCTAAACTATCAATTAAGCTTTAAGTAATCTTTATTTTAAATTAGTTGGGTTCAAACATATTAACTAAGCATCATAATGTTTAAACTGACTAATCTTTTCTAATGTCTAACGACATTAATAACTAATACTAATCTCTAACTATTAAAATTACTAACTCAAAATGAAACTAATTTATACTAATTTATACTATTAAAACCAACACTACTATACAACTTTATAACATACTAATCTAATTTCTTACTTAAATTAATACAAAATCTAATCTAATTTAATTAATATCTAACTACACTTACTTTTTACAAAAACTAAAATAACTACTTTTAAAAATACATTTTAGAATATAAAACAAAATAAAGACTAACATACATAACATAATTTTAACAATAATACTAACAACTAATACTATGAACAAACTAAACTATAATTTTAAAAAAAATTAATATAAAACTAACCTACTTACTAACCTACCTACTAACCTACTATCTAACACCCTATACTACCCCCTATACCCCACTCTACCCCCTATGCCCCACTTGATCCTTGGGCAAACATTTTTTTTGCCAAGAAAACTAAGTATGGATTTACAAGGCTATATATATATATATATATATATATATATATATTTTTTTTTTTTTTTTTTTTTTTTTTTTTTTTTTTTTTTTTTTTTTTTTTTTTTTTTTTTTTTTTTGGGGTGTAAGGTGAATATTTTTGAAAAGAATTAAAACATGGTTACCATAATTTGTGGCACATTAACACCATATTTGTTTGATCTCCCATACAACTTGAATTGCAATATATCAACCATAGCTATTATTTTCTTTCCTTGACATAATTTTCTTTTTGAACATATAAGGAAACTTAAAATTTTGCCAAATTAAATCAACATCAATTCCATCCTATTTTGATGTGCATCCATCCAATTTAAAATTATGATTAAATCACATGACAAACAATTATACTCAAACACCAATTTTATAAGCAAACCTGATTCAAAAGCTCAACCGAGAAAGAATCAGGAAGAAAACTCAGCTTCGTTGCCAACCCAACAAAGTTTGAAATACCAATTTACATATGATATCAATCCCAAATCTCAACAATATACTTGAATTTTCTTCATGACCCTCATCAACGGATTCATAACAATTTCTGCAACACATTTCTAGAACCATGGATGGAACAAAATTCTGATCAGGTGACAACAAGCATGACCAAGAACAATTCAACCATGCATATTCACACAAGGTTATCATTATATGATTTACAATGAATCAACACTAGGGAAAGGTGGATTCTTCGAACCAAAAGAAGTCAAGCACAACACCAAACAAATGCCCAATCGAAGCTATAAACCAAGAACTTCCGTTCTTCCATTTCAACATACCATAATCATACAAAGTTTGTGCTGACAGGTAGAGGCCCATAACACCCTACCCTTTCTCCCTCTTCTCATCTTGAGAAAAGACTCTACACTGGTTGGAGTTCGACTAAACAGACATTTTCCAAAATTGGTCACTTTTGCCCTATCCAAGGGTGAATAATACCAAAACTCCCATGCAAGAAAATCTCAAAATCTCCAACATAAACATAAAAAGAAATCATCCAAAATAACATGGTTTTCAAATCTTCCCAACATACCCACAAATATACAAACATTCAAACAACAACAAGGTAGCATAAGCATGAAACAAGAATGAAATCTGAACAAAGGAGATGACAATTCCTACCTTCACAAAGAGGTAATGGCAATGAACAAGTTTGAGTAGAGCTTTCCCCTTCCTTGCTCCAATCTTCCAAGACTCCTCTCTAAATATAGAGATTGGGTAACAACCTCCACTAGTCCAAGAAGGGCTTCTAAATAATCCTCAAACTCAACCACCAAAAAGATCAATAACTTCTCCCACCCACTTACAATTCTAGAAACTCCTAACTCAACCCACACTATGGTTATACACTAAGTGGAAGTGGGGTGATGAAACTCATGGTAGCCATAATCAATTTTCGCACAAAAACAAAAAAAGACTTTGAGTGGCCTCAAAAGTCAATAAAAAGGGCTTAAGGGTTGGAAAAAACCCCTAACCTATACCCATACCCCTTGGGTATAAATATTTCATGTTTTAAAGCCTTAGGAATAGGTTTAGAGCCAAACAAAGGCTAGGAAATAATTAGTACCAACTAACAACTCTAAAATGCAAATTAAGTACTAATCCGGATTAAAAATGACTAAACTCGATTAAGAACCCAATTAGCAAACTGACACTAACTTAAATCCGACCTAAGTCCAAAAGTTACACAGCTAACCCTAACTAGCACGCTGAAGAACATAAACAATTCACGAGTGTCAAGCGACACTAAAAGAACATAGTTACGAACATTAACATTCACTGAACACAGAAAGATACATACATACATCTCACAATACAATACTTGAATTACGAACAACAAGGTTTCCAAAATTAACACATAGAGATCAGTTATGTTCCTCTGTCGATTTCCTCGGCTAAAATATCTGCACACTCATTGCACACATCAGCAGTCCCGAAAATCACATGTACATATGTACATATACGTATCAGGAATCACATAAATTAAAACATCCATCTATAACAAAAATCAAGGTTCCTCTCATCCTATTCAATTCTTAACCATTTAAAATATTTTAAACCAAAATGTTAATCCTACCTTTTACTTAATTCATCGACATACATATACATAAAACATTTAAATGTCGGACATCAAATATTTGAAAATAACATCACACAACATTAAAATAATATAATATGTTCAAGAATCTAATAATGTCTTGACATTCCGAGTCGTGAGTATCAAAATGATAAGGTAACAACTAAGGCTACGAAGGGTCAGGGCAAGGCCTCACATCCATTAACATTTTATTGATATTTCCTTTTATCCCGCTCATAAAAATGGCTTCCTCTTGACTTTCTCCTCCCACTCAGTACTTTACATTATTTGTCAAATACATGTTTAATCATGATACTCCAAGTTGTGGTGCACTACACAAAACGTGTATAAATAATTTTATGAATACCAACATTTGATTGATGTTTCCTTTGTCCCTTGCTAATAAAAACTTGTTTCTGCCATTCATTATTTTCCATGTTTTACTTATTATTTTTTAATAGATTGTTTGCCCTCTTGACTATATATATATATATTCACTTCTCTCCTTTGGTTTTGGTAATAATTTGACAGCAGATTTCTATAATACAAAGCTACTTATGTCAAACTACATACCTCTTTTCCTTCAAGTAACAAATCCTGCCGATAACGGTAACAACCAGCAATATATATATCTCGAGAGCAAACAAATAAAGCGATAACATTACAAGCCACGGCAGAATCCCATATAAAACTCACGGTAATTAAGATGTGCTAAAAATTTGTCTGTCCTTCCTGACCATTACATTCCCAAAAATTATAATGGTAAAAAATACCATCCTCATGCAAATTGCCCTACATTAATGATAGCCTTCACCAAAATAGATCTTCTTCCAGGTCTGATTCATTTTCCTCCATCATAATACACCTGAATTACATCAAACTTTATTAGTACGGTAAGCTGATACAGAACCAAAGTAAATAACCTCTACACATTTTTAAAAAACAAAAGATGGATCTTTTACACGAGGAACTGACATACCTAATCGATTATTTCTCAGAAGAGTTTGGACCTCTTTTCTTCCCAAATCCAACCACTGAAAGGTAAGATATAACAATTGCATCATCAATCGACCATACTACATTTCTTTAAGAAAAGAACATAACAAAAACAACTAGGTCACACAACCAACTCAACCATGCATATATAATGATAATGCATCATTGAAAAATTTTGAAGAAAAAAGATTTGACTATTGAGCATTACACTAAGTTGCCGGTTCGGGTTCGGGTTTGGGTTCAGGTTCGGATAGTCCACGACACAGACTATGGGTTCTTGTAGGTCTGTGGGTCCACAGACCCATGAGGAGCCACAGTGTTACTGCACAGACCCTACCCAGACCCAGCACGAATCCCGACCCAAGAAAGACACAGACCCATCCCCAGCTGGCAGTGTCTGAACCCGGTATCTCAGGACTAAAGCGTAATCTTGATTAATAAATAAGAATGTTTATTAACACTGTACTCTATAAATAAATTTAAACAAAATAATAATAATGATATAATTATAAAAAATAAAAAGATTAGAATTTATATTTGCTTCCCTCTTTGGCAACTGACTTGAACGTTGCTTTCCCTTAGGGCACTAATCCTTGTTGGTGGCCTACCAGCTAGTCTGTTTGACTTTTCAGCCAGGTATACATAAGGTAAACTTGGCATTTTAAGGTATAGGTTCATGTCATGTGAAATTGCAGTCTGCAATCTTTCCAGAACAGGGAGGAAACCCACAATTACTCGGCAACGTCTATACAGCCACGAAAATGCACTTTCTTACGAAGGAGAGGACTTAGAATTTTTTTTGAAAAGTTCTAAAAAACAATGTAAAGGAAGTGCATTTTCGTGGCTGTATAGCCACGGGCCAATTACTCCAGGTAGGATGAAACATCTGTTTGGCGTAGTGGGTCTACTGATTTCTCTGGAGTTGTGCAAGAAATCTTATCTGTCATTCATCTTGCTCAAGAAGCAGCAACCAGCATCTTTGAATCAGCTTTTAGTGTTTAAGCCAACTAGGACAAACCCTAGCAGACATCAAGGAGTATACAAACCTATCAGGTCCACATTCAGCTAGGGTTTCAAACACCTCCAGCAGATAAGATTGTTTGTTGAATTGATGTACCAATTAGTCCTTTCAAGAGGATTATGCAGCCAGGTGGTAAGTTTTGATCATCAACAAAACCTAATCCATTGTCATCTGGAATAAAACTTACAATCCTTTTCTGTTGTTGGGAATTTTGAGTCCATAATCATTATTTTCAGTCCAATTTTAGTCCAAGAGGGCAAACCCCAGGGCTAGATAAGCCTATGTTCCACGGAGTTTCCGGGACGGGGACGTTTTAGGGGACAGGGACGTGTTTCCGGTATGGGTACGGGTCGAAGCCAAAATTTAGGAGACAGGACATCAAAGGACGGCGATTAAAAACATAGGGGATTTTTTTTAATATAGAGACAAAATTCAAATGCGTATATCACAACATTGATAAACCATTCACCATAAACATTTTAGAAGATAAATACATGGAATATTATCAAATGGCAAATACTAAGCGCTTCCATTATAACAATATCACATAAATATACAGCAAAAATTAAAATGCTTAAAGGCTTCAAGTATCATGCTGAAATCAGAATGAAATAAAGAGAAGTCCAACTAAAATAGTTAGTAAATAGTAAATACCAAACGCAATCTTTCCTCACTAAACACAATCTTTGCTCATTGCTGCTACTGCTCTTATGTTTTTTTACTTCCTCTTAGCATGTATGTTAAATCGAAAAATGAGTAGAAGAGTTAGTGTTTTAATGGACCAAATATGGGTTGCATATTGTTATTATGTCTTTAAGATGACTAGGGGCCACACAAACAACAAAAATTAGAAAAAAATGTTTTTTTGGGGATGGTTTGCCTTTACCAGATTGACTGGAAAAAGGGGACGGCCAGCAGTTTTGGAGACAGATAGGAGACGGCAAAACCGTCCCCGATACTGCTAGCCGTCCCCAAGTTTCCTGCCAAAAAAAATTGGCCGTTTCGGGGACGTTTCTGAATTTTTCAAAAAGGGGACGACTCAAGGGATGGCCAAAATCCGTCCCCGTTTCGTCCCCGGTACGGATACAAGGGTAAAACCCCAGGAAACGCGTCCCTGTGGAGCATAGAGATAAACTGTTGACTGCAATAAACCAGGGGTCAATTGCAACTGTGCTCTGTACAGATATAGGTGCATTTCAGTTATCAGTGGATGCTGAAGTTATGTTTCTAAATTTTAAACGCAGCAAATGTTCTCCTAGCTCAGATTGACCAAATTATGTGCACACAAAGTACTGTAACTGCTTGCATTTGTTAGACGGGTTTTAAAATGCTTCTTAGTGCTACATGTGACTGCAATGAACTTATATAAAATTCTGAACTTCTTAAGAACAGAACTTTTAGGCATCATTATAAAAAACATATGCATAAAGACAAATCTTTAACTTGAAATACATTAACTCTATCTCTGTTGGCATGCACAAAACACTAATACAGACTCCTAGAAGTACCTAGACAGCACAGTGTGTAAAGTTTTCTCCAGTTCAAAACTCAGAACAGAAAGATTGGAGATTGCGCCAAGCTGCTGTCGTTCCACAACTGGCCCACCATCCACACATATTCTTCTATGAATATAATTTAGAAAAGAAAAGATTTAACTAATTGTGTTTATATCTGCATCTGCTTTATGAACCTGTTCTTGGATTTATCTAGAAACCAATACAAAGTACAAATCTATATTGCTGTTCTTAGGGACCTGTATTCATCTAGTCTTCAAGAATTTTGTTGTTCTTTTTTTTTTTTAATAAGAAAAAAGAGGCAAATCAAGAATAAAAGAAGGATTGCAAAAACAGATTGGTGGTTCATGTTGTGAAGGCTTTTTCCTAACGAAAATAAACAGCCACCACGGCTTTAGAAACAGCCATCTCCAACACAAATGTGTTTCAGCCATTGGAACGTGAATGTTTATTTGCCAACATATTACCGATAACCAAGATTTCATCACAGAAAAAACACTAAGGCTTCAAAAGGGCAGAAGAAAGAGAAACATTTGAGCAAAGCAACTAACCGGCAGTAACAAAGCGGCGGTTGTACTGCATGCGTTTGTGGGCCCGGCCTCTGGGCTTCTTCTTCTTGTCTTGTTTGGCAACCTTGGGGGTCTGCCCCCTCACCTTCCCTGCTCGGGCTAATGAACCGTGCACTTTACCTGCCATGAATTACAATTATATTACAACTGGAACAATGGGTAACACAATATTGCAACCAGAACAATGGGTAACACAATATTGAAACAAGAACAACGACAAAGGCTTTGGATCTTACTCATTTTGGATGGCTTTAACTGCTATTGTTGCAGCTGGCACTACTGCTACTATTTATTTCCAGCTCCTAACACTGTTTTTCTTCACCCAAAATGACAAAAACTATGTTAGGATTCTACCATATTGAATATCTACTAGTGTGCCTATATTTTAGAAAATCTATGTAAAATACAATGAGAGACATCAATTTTCATATTGCTGGACAAATTCTTAAATTAACAGAGAATGAAATCCAAAACCATTGGAATACAGATTTGAGCAATAAACTTGACAGGAAAGATCCCAAAAAAATGTATTAACACATATGAAGATGGTTCAATCTCTACATATCTGACAGCATTTAGAGTATCAGGAGTAGCTAGCATTGATTCAAAAGCAAAGTAATTCTCTTGGAAACAGAACAAAAATCATTCAATATATTATATATAAAGCAAGCAATACAAAATTTCACTCCTTAAAAGTACCTTTCTTTCTTTTGCACTCGTTAAAACTACCTTTCTTTTTTATCAATAATAATTATATATTTCTTTTAATGGAAAATAGGAGTACTGCAACACAGCAAATTAAGATATTTTTCATTTTTGGTAAATCAAATTAGAATATTATACATTGTTATAACAACAAAACACAGATCAGAAGTATGCACAAAGCTCCGAATATATCTACATGCAACCATATGTACATATGAGCAAATCACAAACACATAGTTAACTAGATGAGTATTGACTGATGGTGCAGTAATTACATTCTTCAAATTCCCTGACTATTTAAAATCTACAAAAAATGAGCTTTCTCACAAGCTAGCATTTGAACAAGAACACATGTCAGTAACCAATAAATAAAATAACTTAAGCTGCCACTTGCAGCTCAGCTGGCTGGGACTTAAGGTTTGCTCCCTTGAGGTCACAGGTTCAACTCAGCTTCGTAGTGGAGAAGGGCTGTTGGTCAGTTTCCCTTACGAGATTTATGTGCCAAGTGCTTGCTCTGCTGGCCTGGGGTATAGGACTGGACTTTGCCCCCAACATTTAAGCCTGCATGGGTAGATGTGTTTGCTTGAGGTTGTGGGTAGTTCCCCATGGTCTCAAGTTCAAATCTCTCCCGGGTTTAAGATGTGAGACATCTTGTGGGCAGCTGATCTCACCCATGGGGGACTAGTCTCACCCTAGCTCACATTGGCCGCTGGTCATCGCTGGGCTAGGTCATGAGGGCACCCCAATGTAAATAAAAAGAAGAAAACTTAGCATGTTCCCACAACACCACAAAAATCATGAAAAAAATGTCTTCTCACTATTTCCAATTGTTGAAACTTTATGAATAAACAAAAAATAGAAAATCAAAATCAAACGAGCCATCAATAATTCATACATATAGCTAACTTCTCCAATAATTAGAATAAATTAACTATCTATTAACAGTTTAGCAAAGAATAAATGTAGGAGGTTGATATAGTCATCAGTTCAATTGTTATAAGAGTAGTTTCAGAGAAGAATTAGCATTTGATGTAGGCTATCAGAATTAAATTGTGCATCCATAGATGAAGCAAACTAGCTATTCACAGTTTAGCAAAGAATAGATGTAGGAGGTTGATATTGTCATCAGTTCAATTGTTATAAGAGTAGTTTCAGAGAAGAAATTAGCAATCGATGTAGGTTATCAGAATTAAATTTGGCATCCATAGATGGAGCACATGGTGTTCCAAATATAGCTAAATCAAATCCAATTGTTAATATTTCAAATTGATTATAAGTTTGTAAAGAATCTCAAACAAAAAATTGAAGATCAGTATGCCGGAAAAGGAATCATTGAAACAACTTAATGTCACATTTCTTCTGAATGTCCGTAATACATTTTATCGGTCGATGTTATAAATATAATTCATCATGTGTATTCAATGCTGTCATAAACTACCCAATGGCAGAACAATGATTCTACAGGAGAGTTCTGTCAAACTAGCACTACAATATTGATAAAATCATAAAATTATAAATGATAAAACTCTTTCATCCATGATAAAATGATAAAATTATGAATGAGCCCATTCAAGTAGCATTACTCATGAAGTCCCCTGAAATTCATAACCCATCCTCAGAAAGTGGCAGTCGAACCTTAAGATGCAGTATTAAATAAAAGAATATCATTTTAAAAATGAAAATGTGCATGTGCCACACATAGCACCAAAGCCTTAGTTGCTAATCCCCTGACTTCATTACAAAATAGCCTGCCTTCCAGTTCCTATAATACCCTAGCTTTGTACTATTCTGGAAGCATGATGTACCAGGAGATCTTGTCAATATTAAAATTGGAATGGCTTCACCACTGATATTATTAAGTTGTTTATTATTATTTTTTTTATAGATAAGCTGAGATTTTGAAAATGGGAATGCCTTTACCACTGATAAGCACCAAAGCCTTAGTTGCTAATCCCCTGACTTCATCACAAAATAGCCTGCCTTCCAGTTCCTATAATACCCTAGCTTTGTACTATTCTGGACGCATGATGTACCAGGAGATCTTGTCAATATTAAAATTGGAATGGCTTCACCACTGATATTATTAAGTTGTTTATTATTTTATTTTTTTTATAGATAAGCTGAGATTTTGAAAATGGGAATGCCTTTACCACTGATATTATTATGCTGTTTATTATTTTATTTTTTAATAGATAACCTGAGATTTTATATTAACATGAAAGATATTACAAACAGGCTATTAGCTTTGTAAGCCAATATTAATTACAAGCTGAAACTTTCATAATCCAAAACCTCCTCTGATGAGCAGAATTTCAAAACCTCAAACCTAAAAACATTGTGATGAACTAGTTTATCCTATAGTGATGAAGGAGCAACTTGCATCACGAAATAAAAGGGGATGTGATAAAAAATTAAAAAATTAAAAAACTGGAGAGAGAAAGTGACGAAAATTAGAGGGAAAATAATTTTAAAAATAAAAAATGGAAAAAATGGAGAGAAAAGGCTTTTTCGTTTACCAAGGTGTATAGGTGGCATAAAGAGGAAATAAATAAAAATAGTTGTTATTTTCATTTCTAGAGGTGTGTAAGTAGCATCTTAGAATTTTGTGGAAAGTTCCTTAAATCATGCTTTTAATATTTGTTGTGATCCACAAAAGCAATGTAATTTTCTAACTGGCCACATGGTGGTGGTTAGTTGTATTTGGGTGGGAATTAAATATTTGTTGTAAGGTAGTTGCATTTACCTTTTATCCCACATCGGTTGTGTTTGTAACATCTTGGGTGGTAAGTGCCTATTTAAGCAAGGCATATGAGCATTTGTAATCAAGCTCTCAAGGTGTGATCTCTTCTTAATAGAAGCTTGGAGAGAAGGATGAAGCAGAGGAGCAAAGTTTGACAAGAGCTAATAGTTGTGGCTTGGGAAACAAGGAGATTGCTTGGTGGCTTGTGAGCACAAATTTAGATCTTGCTGAAGGCTTCTACAAGAGTGTTGTTGTGTTATAGATCTGGACTACCTAGGGTTTGAATTGGATCTTGAGAGATCTTGCAGAACTATTACTTGTTTTGTATTTGGCCATAACAGGGAAGGCCTTACAGCCCAGCACATTGCATGTAATCAGTTATTTTATGAAGAAAGAGTTGTGTTTGGTATCAGTTCTTATTTCTTGTGTTGTGTTTCCGCTGTGTGGTTATTTACCGGGGGCTAGGACATCTCCTTTCGAGATTCTCCTGCCTTGCACTGCGTCTTATAGATATTCTGTTAAAAACATTTGAACAAAAAAAGGACTAAACATACTAAAAAAAGCATTCCTCTTCCTCATCCCAGTCTTCCTCACTCAAGAGCTACGGCTTCTGTTCCTTCACCACATTCTTTATGAGATCTGTTATCCAGTGTATGCCAAAAGGAGCATCTCTCAGGAGCATAGCAGCAATGCTGAAGAAAGGTGAGCATTTCGAAGTTTCGCACAAATGGATGCCATGCCACCACGTCACCCTGATTTAGGAAATCAGGAATACAACCAGGGCTTGAGATACAAACACCCAGCAGAGCCACTGCCAGAACTATCTCCAAAACACCCATGAAGGCAGCAAGGACTAACATGTTGGCCAGCACCAGAACCCTTCCTTTACACACACCTTAAGCTAATGGGGCTACAAACCACGAGAAGATATCAGTGTTAACATAGTACCTATCATCTACAACCAAAGGACCATTTTGAGCCCCTCTCACATGAAACTTTTTGGAGCTACAAAAACAACATTAAGGCATTGGTCTGTGATTTTGCCCAGAAAGGCCATCAGAAGCCGCACACTCACTAGCCTAAAAGGGGTATCCATTTCTGCTCCTGGGCTTGTTTTAGCAGAACTGTGAAGAATACTGACAAGAAAGACCCCTCTTCATAAACCACAAGGCCTCCAACCCATGTGAGCCAACTATACCTTACAGTGCCATAAAGAAGAAAGAGATCATCATTAAAGGAGAGATATCATTTCATATTGATTTAGCTTGCAAGAAACTGAAATGGAGAGATATCATTTCATATTGATTTAGCTTGCAAGAAACTGAAATTTATCAAAGCGCTTAAGTAAATAGATGCCATAAGCAGCTGACAGGACGAGGGTTGATCTAGATGCCGGGCTATAAGCCATATGCATCCTTCAAAATTGGCTTGGTGTCAATAATACAGGTCACTTTGTATTGAGGTGATTGAAATGCCAGACGAAATCAAGGATATCAGCACTCAATCATTGGGACGGGCAACGGAACTCATGCCAAAAAGGGAACTGTGAAGACTGATGGCTAGGTACCAAATTCTGTCATATCCTCTTAATCTGGAGGTGCCACCTATAGTGACAACACGCCATTGGCCCCTTGATTAGACAACAAATCTGCATCCAAATTAGCTTTGCAAAATACATGGTTCGCCCTGTGAGGATTAAGACAATCCAAGATGAGAAGAATTTCATCCCAAATGTGCTCACCATGTCAATGCAAATCTCTTCCATATTGGCATTACTCACCACTAAGGAGTCCCCTTCTATTTCTTAATCAATTATCTGTTGAGATTCAAGTTTAGGTCCATGGAGGAGAGCTTGAAACTCTGCTTCATTATTCATGCCAGGGACTAATGGAAGAGAGGAAAAAATAACTTTGCCTTGTAAGTCTTAAAAAAGGCATCAAGAACCTGGAGGCCTAGGGTTTGCACAAGTGATTCCATCAAAATTAAGCTTCACACATCCATCTGCGGGCAGGTGCAACCTTGCTTGTGTCTGATGGACATAGGAATCAAGTCCACAACACCTATTTAACTGGAGGCACTATGTTGCTTATTATTAGAAAGACTAATGGATAGAATTTACAGAAAACCTGATGCATATCAGTTTCATTACTGAGAATATCACATCGAAGAGGGGAGATTGATTATGAGAGGATATATTGGGGCACTTAAGGAAAATCAAAACCTGTATATGAATCTGCATACAAGAGGATAAATAGAAAATTGTGTGTTTCACATAATGTCAGAAAGACTCCTTTTATGCTACCAACTTTCTCTTTTATGCATGTCACAACATTTGTTATCCATTGATTATACAAATAACGCCAATGTACTTGATGGAGCTTTCCATTTTAAATGACATCTTGTATAGTTATGTTTTGTTTATCAAGCTTTAAAAGGAGGGTGGCAAATACATGGACAATTTGATAGCCAACACCTTAAAAGGCATTTTAAAATAACTGAAGAATAAGACTACAAATAAAAGAAATCAAATACAAATTGGCACTAAAAGAACATCTTTAACTTTCCCTATCCATCATAAACATTGTCAACGGTTCCTTCACCTGCTTGGTGAGAGGCTGTTGTTGGTACCGTTTCTCCATCTTTTCCAGTATTTCTGCCCTCTCATGATTTGTGGTGGTGGTTGCTTCCATGGCTGTCCTGCATTCTCGTTTGAGGTTGCTGGGTGCCTTCTCCTCCCAAGAATTTGTTTGTGGTTTGCATTGGTTCCTTTTACTTCCAATGCTCCTGCATCTTGTTGTTTGGTGGTTTCTGGTTTCTTAGCTCCTTCTTTTAGGTGTTTTTGGTTAGCTCTGTGCAGTTGTGGCTCCGTTTAAAAGTCTTGTGTCTTCACTTCTTGTGAATTCCTCTTCATCTGTATTTTTAAGACATGGTGTTATTATTTTTATATTGGGTTTGAGCCCTCTCCCGCATTATCTAATCAAAAACATTGTCAATGTTTCTCATCAACTCAGTAATACCTGAGTTACCGGGTTCACAACCTGAACACTCGAACCAGATCCACGTGCAAACTGGGTTCAGGTTTGTGAAATGGTTCGTGTTGGGTCCAGGCAAAGTCCATGCCCAGTCCTGTGGGTCCTCACAGATTTGTGGACCCACAAACCCACGAGAACCCACAGGGCTTAGCACAGACCCTGCTCAAGCCCATCTCAGACCCAGGCAGACCGAGCAGGGGCCTGTGAGGACTCACGATGTCCAGCTCAAAATATTGGTATAAAATTATTTAAAAAGCATTTTATTTTATTTTTATTTTATTTTTATTTTCTTTACTTTGTTCTAACCCTAAACGACCCATTATGAAGCCTCCAAAAGCACTTTTTATTTACGGTTGCTCTCTCCATCTTGTCAATATGAAGTGAGATGATTGTATTTGATTGTTGAGTGCCAAATACCTTCCACAAAGCAAATTTGACATTTCAAGTATTTAAATTTTTAATGTTAATCATTGACGTTTGACATTGAACAATGATCAAGCACCATAGATTCATACTATGAGATGGTTTAGATTTGGAATTATGTACGTTTCTCCTTTTTTTTGTACATATAATGAATATTAATACATATATATACCCACACACAAACCCATACGAACCATTAAAAACAAAGATTAACAAACCTGTGTACTGGGTTCTCGTATATGAACCCGCCCCCGAACCCAGACTGGTAACTTAGAATAATACAAATCTATGAAATTTTGATCATAATATTTCAACAACATAATTCTCACAATTGTCTAGTTTTGTAAATACACACGTTTTATGATGGTTTGTGCACTTCCTATTTAGGGGATGGCCAAAAATTTCCAAGACAAACTATATAATAAATTAAGCTAACTAAAAGCAGCCTATATTTTTTAAATAATTGAATACAGTGCTCACCTTGTAATGGCAATCCTCCCCATTTGGCATTCTTTCCTTTAACAAATATCTTTCTCTATTTTGATCCGCTAATTAAAACAGGCTGTTCAGTCTTAAGTGAATGTCCCCTTTAAGTCTCGAAGTCCTTGAAAACATCAGTAGCAGCACTAAGGCTGATGGGATACATCTCTATTGAACATTGAAAAATATTGTACTTAAGCTGCTATTTTTTATGTTTTGTTTGCAGAAATTTGCAGCAGTGCCCGTGACAATTAAAACTGTAATCAGCTTCTGCATACTTTCGTCCTCCTCCAGTAGCCACAATAAATCTTCTTATTCAGTTGCTAGCTATTGGTCGTCTTTTCCTGTAAAATGTCAAATGGTCTTATCTGAGATGGAATTTTCCTTCGTGTTGTAGCTGGAGTCTGCACCTAGAACAGTCACAATATAGTTTAAATTTTAAAGTGGAACCTCCATTAACTTTACACCACGTGCAGGCAATTCAGCAGAGATTTAGTAATCTTCTCTATCACATGCTGGAAACATGTAAACTTTATCACTATTTTTTTTCAATCTATGATTTTTTTCCTCTCCCAGACTATGTCACATTTTACACATGGCCCTATCCACAGAAGCTTCCCTAAGTCACTCCTCTTAAGTGAGAAGATTCCAGGTTTTCGACTTTTGCAATATACTTACCTTTCATGGGAAAATCTAAACTTTGAGATTTAAGAGGTAGCTCCCTGTAGGAATCCCTTTCTAGTCCCTCTCCTAACAATATCCTTTGTGTTAGAATATGATTGTTCAATTTTGATACAAAATTCACTAATTCATTTTATTAGTCAAGAGGTCTTTGTAATAGGTTAACTTGTACATACACCATGAATATTGTGATGTAAAAGTGAGCTTTATGTGGCTACTAAGCCATGATCAATAGGTTAAGACAGGGAGCTGCTGTGCAAATGGTCCAGGTACAGACATAATCTCCATACTCTCAAACATTTCAGCATCCATCCATCTTAAAATTCTTATCAACAAAAGGTTAACATATCATTATAGGATCCGCACACAAGACTCTGCAACTTAGCTATGTCAAAAGGCATATTGCACATAAATACAGAGAGAACTCTGTGATCTCCACATCTGTCATGTTCCCCCTATTGGAGACCCTAACCGTAGCAAATAATTCATACTAATAACTATTAACATAAATGTACATATTAAAATAATATAATGTAATCTTAAATCAATTATTAATATAATATATAATGTATTGTAGAGTCAACACCCACATTTCCTCATTGTTATGTGCTAGGGAACTTGACTTCAACAGCTCTGCAAATATACGCAAGGTAGTGACAAAGTGTGTTTGGGAAAAATGGAGGCAAAATCTCAATTTTTTTCTCAATGTTACAGAGCTCGGAATTGGTTTCTGCACTCAGAGGGATTTGGATCCATGTTGCTGAATATTCTATCCACCTCCACCCATTCCTCTTCTTCCATGCTTCTCAGAACTGCGATGACAGGAAAAATGAGGCCAGAAACATACGGAGGATCATGTGTAAGTACACAGACAACTGGGAACATATCACTGAATCGGGGTTGGATAGAGAACACTTCGACTGCTCGAGTCTCACTTATCAGGCAGTGGATTACTGGAGACCTCCCTGGGAGGAGCAACAAGTTGTGCACCTCAGAGAAGGGCTGGACCGAGGAAGGGACAAATAGAGTGAGGACGAGGGACTGGACCAAGAGGCAGAGGCAGGGTGCCCTGTGGTCGTCAACCAAAGGGTAGAGGTAGGATTGAAGTGGCAGAAGACAAAGTGCAGAGAGCCATGGCCAGGGACCCTGGACCCTCCAACCATGCTTGAAGAAATAGGTTTTGTTTTTTGGCTCGACAACTATGAATAGTATGCAATACCAGTGTGCCGAACATTGTATGGTGTTCAAGTCAATTTTGAAGTTTCTGGCTATTGATGGCCAGATGTAAAACATGCATAGCCATAAAAAAAAGACTTCAGTTTTTTGGGTGCAGACAATTGATCGGCATATCCAAATGTGTTCTGATGATGTAAACTTTCTATACTTATAATAAAATAAGCTATTTATCTATCAAATATATATATATATATGTAATTAACAAAATACAATAACAAGGAAAGACATATATAAATTAAAATTGAAATACAAAAAAATATATATAACAATGAATTATAAAATAATACAATTGCAAAATATCAAAAGATTGTGCCATATCATCTTCCTAGCTAGGGAGAGAGGACCCAGTAATTGAGCATGTTCCAATGGTTGTGATAGGAGTAGTTAACACCCACACTTGATGATTTAATATCCAACATTTTTGACAAGATTGTACCAATAGTTGTGACTTTAAAATCGTTCTTGCTAATGATGACTACACATAATTGAATGAAAAGTGTCCCTTTTCCCAAAAAACAACCAACAGTGTGATGCCACATCAACTGCACAAGTATAGGGGTCTCCAATGCACTATGATTGGTCTAAATATTTTTTGGGGCTGTTTAGGACACCTTGGCCAAAAGCATGCTTATGTGGCATCATATTTGATGATGTGGCTCTAAAACCTTAGCTATAAGCAGGGACTTGCCAAGTAAACTACTATCAAAAAATGAGAGTGATTTGAAATTTCCACATAGGATTTTGAGACACGTGAAATTAGGGTGCTCAACTATTGGGGCCTCTCCCCTAGTGCAATTTGACATACGTGGATGGACATGTCTCTCCAAATAACAACCTCTCCATTATATTCATAAGAGGGCACGAAAATATGGAAGGGAATCACCGAACATGAGAGTATGAAGGAGATAGACCTATGAACAAGAAGAAGATGCATTGCAACTGTAGATGCACTAGCTTACTTGTGTTTGGTTACCGCTTCTAAATGACACTCCAAAAATTACTGGAGATAAATTAGTTCCAAAAGCATACTTCAGGGATGTCAATTCATAAGCAAGTTCACCTTATCTGATATTGATCTGGAATTAATGCTTATGTGTCATGGAAGGCTAAGTTTTTATGTGACAATAGTTGATTTCATGTTAACAACTCATTAAACAAAATTAATCGGTTTGAATGGAGAGTTAAGGAAAAGACTTTACACAATACTGAGTTATAAATTATACAATTGAATGTGTTTAGAATCTTAGATTGATGATTTGTACTCAGTGGCTGTGTATGATTTAATTAATTCAAAGATAGATGAAACTGTTATTTTGATTTAGATTTTCATATGTTAACCTTTGACAAAAGGCTGATGCGTTGTGTTTTTAAATCTTTTTCCCTGAAGTAGAATTTTCAATTTTCAACAAAAATTCTCTTTGGCTGATTCTCACTGGCTATTCCTTCCAAGTATTATATTTCCACCTATAGGTGCTATTGCTAGCAATTAAAAATATGAGCTGTTTACAAGCATTAATCATTCTGAACCTGAGATCTAAAACACTGCAAACTAAGTTTTCATATATAAGTCTCGACTTATATCCAACCTGTGCAGCATTGTAAAGAAATATAAGTTGTCCATTACCAAAATTAGGTTTTAAGTATATGACAATTAATTATCTTAATTTAGAGACAGGACATATCATGTACTATAACTTCAAAATCTGGAAATAACAGAAATAAAAGCACTTAATTGATTGCCACTAAATAGTTATCTGCAGATTTTAATCATAATTTTTCAACCATCACTCCTGATAACAACTTCTTATGTGTATGAAATTATGATTCCATAGTTGGACAAAAACAGCATAGCCATTATAGTGACGGATTCCACCTCAACACAAAACCCAGAGCTAGGCCTCACCTAAAGCAGACACCCATGTGTCCATGAGGAGTTGGTCATCTAGATATTTTGGCAGGGCAAAAACCCTTACCTTTAATGTTGGCGGGCACCATCTGCTATTAGACAAGGCTTAGGACATTGTAGTCACCTAGCTTGGCATCAGAGTTGAGACGCCAAGGTTGAACATTCTGAAGCATAGTGGGCATGTAATATCCTTGCTGGACGAAAGCCCAACATGTCCATGATGCTGATGAATTCTTGTTGGATGGAAAACCTATGGCTAGGACCACATCCCAATCAACAAGCCATTACTAATGTGAAATTGTGCAAGATGGTAGTGATGTTATTACTTGAACTGAAAGCCTACACATAATCATGCAAGACAATGACGACTCTACATTCAATATTCAGTATTCCAATTGTTTAATTTTTACAGGGATATTTTTCCTTGCATGCCCATGTAATTTTGTATTGTGTGTGATATTGTGTCATCTCAATCTTATCTTGTTCTTTGGTGTAAGGTCTTCAGGTGTAGTCAAATTGAGGCCATAAACTTTCTATGTTATCGCGTGCTTGATAACAATATTTTGTTTAAGCTAAGCCAAAGCTAGCATAAAAACTATCACATGTATATTCTAAGTCATTTTTCCCTTGACTCTTTCCCTAAAAAGTAGCATGTCCCATGTCGAAACATCTGCAGCTTCTTTGTGAATTTCTGTAGGTATTGTCACAATCTCATCATATGACTATGAATTAATTATACTGACGTCTAGGTTGAGCCCATATACCCTATAAAATAGAACATCTGTTGAGGAATACAATATCCTTTCAATTTATCCTCCAGAAACTTTAATGTTACTCCCCTGCATTGCGCTATGACGTGTGATCTAAAACACCAGCTGCAATAACTGAATAGAAGTAGTCGTTTTCCATCTATTATACCTTCTGTTTGGACTAAGGACCTGCATGGGAAGAGCTGCAAATAATTTTTGTACTTGATAATGAAGTCATTAATATATGAATTGATACTATAGAACGTCTCTAATCGTGATTTTATACGAAAGAAATATTGTAGATTCTTGCCAAGCCTAAATCAGAACCACGTTATTGGGAGTTCCTTCCACGGAACAAAGGCTCTATCAGCTTAAAAACTAATTTCCTTTAAATGATTCCGAATGATCTAAGCCTCTCAAGATTTAATGTTTGGCTATCCTAACTCAAGGTAAGAATTGCACAAAAGGCCACCAAATTGTTATCAGAATAATGTGGCCATTTGTAAAAGATAAGAAAATAGCCCCCGGAATGATTAGAAAATAAACATCTAAAAACTCTGTGTAAGAAACGACACAAGAGATTACCATTGTGATCGAAAGCGTTCGATTAAAGGACCTGTTAACAATTTTTTCATTTCAAAAATTTGTTTTGCGATATCCAAGAAGCATGACAACCATCCGTCTCAAATACAAAAGATAGAGTGCAATTTTAGCCAAAGCAAATGCATCGAAATAGGTTATCAGGATTAAAAACATGCATACAAATGTGGATTTCCGAAGAAACTTGAGAAGATGTATTTATTTGCAAATCACCTTATCCCCGAATTTATCAACTGGCAGGAGAAGAACCAAGGCAATCCGATAGCTCTGTTCTGGCTCAAATGCTCTCCCACGCACTCAGCAAAAACCCTCGCTACAGCCTCCACTCAGAATCCACGATTTCGTCCTCGACAGAAATATAAAATGTGATTTTTAGGGTTTTCACTTACCTAGTAACGTCAACAAGGGTAATGTGCCGATAAATTCAAGAAATTTTACTAGCAGGTAAAAGTCAAAGCGGTAACTTTTATCTTCCAAGTAAATTGACCTATCCTACCTAGTTAAATTGGAAGAGTTAAGTGTGGAGTAAACTTGACCTCGAGACCAACGCGATCTCTGCTTCCAGCCAGCTTTACAATTGTGTACGCTATAAGTATCAATAGGGGCTAATTAAAAATAAAACTTCAATCATTAGTTAAAGTGATGGTCTCAACTAAAAGAAACTCTATATAATTGGCCATTCTAAGATTTTTTGGTTTGTCTTTAAATTAAGTATTCAAATTTCTATCCATTTCTATTCTTTAATTGTGAAAGCTTCATTGTGATCTTTTATTGCTCTTGCATTTCTTGACTTCTTCATATTCTTTTATACAGATTTTCTATTTACAAATCTCTCTTTCGAGCATTTAGGGTTATTGAAACTCTTCCCCAAATTCTTGATGTAGGCCTCGATCTTTGAACTTTATATTAAGCATGTTAATGACATTTTCCATCTTCATTTTATCCCCCATTATATAAACACACTACCATTTAAATCAAGTTGGAGTGTTGCATTGATGACTTATGCAAAGTGGTGAGAATCTTAAATTAGGCATTAGAAAGTATCCTTTTAAATTATACAATCAACATTCAACATTAAAGCATAGAATAAGTAATAGCATTGATGAGACAAGATTTACATATAGAAGTTATTTCAAAAAAACTCCACACCTAAAAGATGGAAAGCAATGTTTAAGGAAAGATGTACAATAACACTCTTCAGTGTTCACTACAATTTTCTAAGCAATTTGGTTGTACTTTGATACTAGCAATTGATCGCACGAAACAACTTGGGTAATCCCACAATAATGAGTCTTGAAACTTGGGACATCAAAATTTTGCACGTTAAGGAAACATCTTTTAGAATGGCCTTCATTAAAAATTAAATCTTTGAGTGAATGTGCACAAAAATTCCTTTGTTTAAAGATCTTTTATGTTGGTTCCTCAAATTGTTAGTTGAAAACTTATGAGCCTTCCTTGCTCAATGTTGGGTAATTCAACATAATTTGGCCAACGGCTAGGATTGATACTTGATGATCAAATCCTCTTCTCTTCAAGTTCTCTCAACATAAGTGGGTGTACTTGTAACTAATTCAAGACTCAAATTGGTAGACTTCTTAAATGATACTCTTGAGATTGCAAGTAGTTCTTAAAGAGAAATCAGGATTAGATATTTATGGTAGATGTAAAAGATAAATGGAAATAATGAAAATGACTTCATGTGCTAAAGGTAATTATGTTGAGAACTTCACTAATTCCAATTATTAATCAACTATTCTTGGCAAGACCAATCCTTTGTCATTAAGTAAATAGAGTCTAATCCACACAATCAAAGTATCGTCAAACTCAGAAGACGATGTGCACACCATCAATTATTAGAGAGATAACTTGAAGAATATGAACCCTAGTCTAAATTAATTTAACCCTGATGATGGAGACCAGTTAGACAAACATCACATAGCATGTAATATTTGATAATCAAGATGCATGTAAAGTTCAATCCATGAATAATAACTTGAATTCAAGATGACAATACTAGCAATGAGTTATTGAACATCCAAATATCTAAATTGAGAATCGAATAGAAGTATCTCTATATTTCCATTTCAAATAAGGAACAATGGCAAAATAGTGTTAATTGCATAAACCTTGAAACTACATTAATAATTGAAGTTCAACTTGTATGGTAATATTTCATAAAAGGAATCATATCCAATATATAAAATTGTATCTATATGACTTATATGAAAATGAGATCTTGGTACCCATTTTTATAGAAAATAAAGAGGTGCAAAAAAGCTTCAAATCTCTTCAAAATATAACTATTCATAACTAACTATCTGATTACAAACTAACTATGCATATAAACTAAAAAGGTATTTGATAAAAAATTATGTTTGCTATTCTCTCATGGTAGCCTTCTCCTCCTCATTGGTCACAGCTTCCACCTATATTGACTCAGGAACTGTCATGTAGTCATTGGTCCACTTTGAAATATGAACATGTGTAGGCCATACAAACTGGGAAACTTTGAGGATGGACATCTGAAGGTCCTATAATTTCTTTCCTGTGGCAACACACATGTCTATCTGGGACTTGATGAATTTACTCTCCAAAGTAATAATCTTCTCTAGCAAAGTATGAAATTCATACATTTGAAAGTTATTATTTTCTCTTAATCAAGCCATCGCTCTTTGGGGCAGTGTTATAATCTCATTTCTCCAACCTTCCAAGTCTATGGTTTTTACCTCACTATCTTTTAGAGCAAGTATAACACGATATTCTTTAGAATAAATGATTAGTATCTTATGTTCAATATTTTTTTGTTCCTATTCCATGTATGCCAAATTCATTGATATGGCCTCCAACATATCAACAACACCTTCAATCTATAGGGGAGCATCAAGATCTCTCTTTGTGATCTCATTGAGCCTACCTAATTCAAATCAAGAGGGTTTACATTTTCTTTCCAATTTAGAGAGTATGAATTTTTTTTTCTCGAAGAAGTCAACCATACAACTCACACTTTGGAACCCTTCATATATCTCATAACATTTTCCCAAATTCATCTTCATCCTAAAGGCTAGGATTTCTTCTAAATTCTTTTAAGTGCATTCTAAGTTGTGTACATATTCTTCTCTTACCTCTTCAAGTTGATTTTCTTCTACTGTAATAACATAGGCTACCTAGTGAACCACAATAGCATTTGGTGCAGGAAGGGCTTTTAGACTACTAAGTTCTCTTTTCAATCTCCTAGTATTTGTGTGCATCTTATTTATTATCAAGTTCATATATGTTTTTCTTACCTATAGTTATTTGATCCTTTCTCTCATATGTTTCATTTGGGCTCTATGGAACGTTGCCCTATGCATTAGTTCAGTGTCAAAGACTAGAGGATTGGTGTTGTCAATTATTTGAACCACTAACATTCCTTGTGTTTCCCTAGAGCTATCAATCGATTCGGGTTTATCCCCTTTGAATGTCAACCAAGTGGCCATAGTTTCAGTTTTGAGGTCAAACTCAAACCCTTCTATTTTGTCCAATGTCTCAATCTTAGAGGAAAATGTAGCATCTTCTTATTTTTTTCACTTGATCAAGCAAGAATAATTCTTTGAGTATACATTTTCTCTAGCCTCCTCTTATATGCAAGAAATGTCATCCAAATGTAGCTTGTCAATCATTTGTTATACTAATGGCAACATGATGTGATTTATCTACTCTGTAATATCCATCTATTTTTATTATCATTGTGTATTCTCTGTCAAGATCTATTTGAATCTCCTATGAATGTGTTAGCCCTTAAGTGATATCTGAATGCAAATACTTTAATATGTAAATGTAATTGTTTTCTTGATGATGTTGTAAGATATGTCTTTAAATTATGATTATTGTATCTTCGTGATGATTAGTTGTTATAGTGAAAGCTAATGTTATTTGTATTTATTATTTATTTATGGTGCTTACTTCATACTTGCATGTGTATGGTGTGTTGGTGTGTGTGTTTGTTTTGTATTTATGTCCGACGTGTCTATTGTGGTTAGGGGAGGGACTCATAATCACCTACTAGTCGGAATCTACATGATGTATCACTCCCCACCATTGCATGATACACACACACACACACACACACACACACACACACACACACACACACACACACACACACACACACATCTTTTATGTAGGTTGCAGGTACTAGGCATCATTTTTTCTGAATTGCCAAGATGAGTGTTCCCTATCGCAATAACTCAATGGTAAAAATGGGGAGTTGCTTGTCCTGAGAAGGAGGACATGTATTATTGAAAATAATTATTCAATTGTATGTTGTCTTTGATGTTACAGAAAATGTCAACCCTTTACCGAGCAATCAGTGATAGCTAAGCTCACTCGAGCACTGAAGGAAATTTCTTGTATATGTCGAGCATTTAGTTATAACCAAGATTAGAGACAGTATTGACTGAGCTTAGTTGGTTAATGAAGTGAAGTCTGTATTGATCGATTTCAGTTAGTTATCAAAGGGAAGTCAGCATAAAGTCAGTACTAGCCAAGTTGGGTTAGTTAACATTAGAACTTTTGTGTTAACTGAGTACTCAATTCTATATTAGTTGACTGTTAACATATTAAGTCTAATAAATTTATTAGTTAATACAAGCCAACTTAAGGGATGATAATTATTTAATTAAAAGAGTATTCAAACCAACTTGACAAGGTGAATCATATAAATGAAAGGTCAAGTTAAGGATTAAAATGAGGAATTGAAGAAGATGAACAAGGAAGTGAAATTGGAAGGACGTCTATAAGAAGACAAAGTATCCAAGTTGACTGAGATGTAAATAACATTCTGATTAAGGAGGATCAAGTAATCAAGCCAGAATTAAGATTTGAATCAACAAAGTCAGTTGCATCAACAATCAGGTCAAATCATTGTTACTCTCTGATAATTGTAGCAGTGAATCAAATCTCCTAACAAAGTTAGCCTAACAACTATTTTAGCAAATACTCTTACAAGGTGGCATTTCTAGATTAAAGCATCTAAAGACCTCTAACAAGGTCACGCCTAACAAGGTGAATTAAATCCTCTAACAAGGTCACACCTAATAGTGTATTTTATAACCTTTAACAGAGTTGGCTCATAACAGGGCTCACTTCAGAAGAGTGGAAAATAATAACTAGTTGCAATTGGTGGTTTTCCCAAATTGGGTTTCACTCGACATGATGACTTATGCAAATCTTTTTTCTGAAGAAATGAGTAAAGAATTTGAAATGTCAATGTTTAGAGAGATTAAATTATTTATTGGCCTACAAATTCAACAGAAGATGGATGACATCTACATTACTCAATCAAAGTACATCAAGGAGATATTGAAGAAATTTGGAATGGAGGATTCTAGACCAATTGGAACACATATGTCTATTGGACATAAGCTTTCAAAAAATGATGATTCCAAAGAGGTAGATCAGGCTACATATAGATCAATGATTGGAAAACTTTAGTATGTAGTACACACAAGACTTGATATTGCATTAGCAGTTGGTATGGTGGCAAGATTTTCTACTTATCCAAAGGAAAATCGTATGATAGCAATAAAAATAATTACGAGGTATCTAAAAGGTACTGAAGATTATGGTTTGTGGTATAAGAAAGGAAGCAACTTTGAATGAAAAGCCTTCACTAATGTTGATTAGGCAGGAAGTATTGATGTCAAGAAAATCACTAGTGTTGGAGCATTCTTTCTTGGAAAGTGGCTAGTGTCTTAGACAAGCAAGAAACATAATTTCATCTCTGAGTCTACAAAAAAAGTAGAATATGTTGCAACAACAGTCAATTGTTCCAACATCATTTAGTTCAAACAATTATTGTCAGGTATGAAGGAAGAAATCAAGGATCCATTAGTTATCTTCTGTGATAACATTAGTGCAATCACAATGACGCATACCAAGCCAAAGCACATTGAAATAAAGTATCATTTTATGAGAGAATTAGTGCAAGACAAAGAGGTGGGATTGGAATATGTCAACACAAAAGAACAAATTGCAGACATATTCACCAAGCCATTACCTAAGGATGCATTTTTGTATCTAACAAGTAAGCTAGGGGTCATCCCCCTATCTGAAGCTCACTAAACAAATACTAGTGATGCATTAACCAAGCATCTGAAGATCAGTCAAGTTGATGTAGTATTGCCAAAGCAGATTGCATATGAATTAGTACATCAGGTTCATGGAAAATCCATTAAGTGTTGTCTTTGGCATGAGATGTCAAAGAGGGGCAGTTTGTTGTCATATTAGAGAAATTTTGTATCAGCAAGTTCATATTAGAGATCAACAAGTTAGAGGGAGAGATTGATGCCAAAGGGAGTTCTCACTAATAGAGGGAGTTCTCATAGATGAGAATCATAATGAAACTAAGGATATTATCCTTACTTCTATTTTTCTCTAAAATTTCTTTATATTATGACATGTTGTGTTGCCATTAATGCCAAAGAGGGAGATTGTTGAAAATAATTATTCAATCGTATGATGTCTTTAATGTTACAAAAAATGTCAAGCCTTTATTGAGCAGTCATTGATAGCCCAGCTCACTCGAGCATCGAAGGTAGTTTCCTGTGTACATCGAGCATTCAGTTATAACCAAGATTAGAGACAATATTGATTGCTCGCTCAGTCGATTAATGAAGCAAAGTTTGTATTCATCGAGTTCGGTCAATTATTAAAGGGAAGTCAACACGAAGTCAATATTGACCAAGTTGGGTCAGTTAACATTAGAACTTTTGTGTTAATTGAGTACTCAATTCTATATTAGCTGACTATCAACATATTAAATTTGATAAATTTATTGGTTAATACAAGCCAACTTATGGAATGATAATTGTTTGATTAAAAGAGTATTCAAGCCAACTTGACAAGGTGAATCATATAAATGAAAGGTCAAGTTGAGGATTGAAATGTGGAATTGAACAAGATGAACAATGAAGCGAATTTGGAAGGATATATGTAAGAAGATAGAGTATCCGAGTTGACCGAGCTGCAAAGAACATTCTAATTAAGGAGGATCAAGTAATTAAGCCAAAACTAAGATCTGAATCAACAAAGTCAATTTCATTGGCAATTAGGTCAAGTCATTACCTCTCTCTAATAATTGTAGCAGTGAATGAAATCTCCTAACAGAGTTAGCCTAACAACTATTTTAGCAAATCCTCTAACGAGGTGGAATTTCTAGATTGAAGTGTCTAAAGACCCCTAACAAGGTCACTCCTAATAGGGTGAATTAAATCCTCTGACAGGGTTGCACCTGATAGTGTGTTTTGTAATCCTTAACAGGGCTGGCTCCTAATAGGGCTCACTTCAGAAGAGTGAAAAATAGTAACTAGTTGCACTTGGTGGTTTTCCCAAATTGGGTTTCCACATTAAATCTTGGTGTCTCTTGTGTTCATGTTATTTCCTTTATGCTTCTACAACTAATTTATTTATGGTTTTAAACACATTAAATATCTTAAGATCTAATTATCTATGTGCTAACCGAGTGATAGTATTAAATCCAATGTTAACCAAGTTACAACAGAAAATTTAGTGTTAATTGAGTATAAATAAGGATTTGGTTTAAAGTTTTCTTGACATCTTGAGTGATGCAGGAGCATCTTGCATGAAAAAATTATTGGGGAAAAAAAAAAAAAAAAAAAAAAATTTGGAGAGAGAAAGTGACGAAAATTAGAGGAGAAATAATAAAAAAATTAAAAAGGGGAAAAAGGAGAAAATAAAGGAAAAGGGGATTTCTATTTTCGAGGTGCATAGGTGGCATAATAGAAAAAAAATTTAAATAAATGGTTGTCATTTCATTTATCGAGGTGTGTGGGAAGAATTCTAGAAAGTTATGAATATTGTAGAAAGTTTTGGAAGTTGTAGAAGGTTGTGGATATTGTAGAAGGTTATGGAAGTTGTAGAAGGTTGTGGAGGAATTCTAGAAGGTTGTGGATAAGTCATGTATTGGGTGGTAAGTGCCTATTTAAGCAAGGCATATGAACATTTCTAATCAAGCTTGGAGAAGCTCAAGGAGAAGCTTGAGAAGTGGAAGCTTGAGAAGTAGAAGCTAGAAGGTGTGAAGACTTCAAGGTGTGAAAGCTCTAAAGGTGTAGCTCTTAAAGTAGAAATTCTTGGTGAAGCTCTTGGTGTGAAGACTCTTATTTGGGATTTCTCTTATGTTGAAGAATTTGTAAACTTCTTTTTGAAGAAGTCATATCTATGATATCATCTTGTGGGTGTTGTAAGGATCTTCAAGTATAATAAAATTTCTTGTGAAGCATTTTTTTTATTGGTCTCCATATTGTTTCACTCTTGATTGTGAGCGGGTAAGGGTGGTGTGGCCCTCTATCAAGTGGTATCAGAGTTGTACCTTCATTAGTGGTATCAGAGCGTACCGTCATTATTGAGGGATTTGGATTTGTTTTTGTAGTAATTCATTCACCCCTCCCCTCTTAGTTACTCATTCTCATTTCCAACAATTGGTATTAGAGTTGTCGGTGCTTGCAGATAAGGTTTCAAGGACCCAAGCTAAAGATCAAGATAACAAAAGGGAAATTCCTAAGTTGAACTGATATAACTTCCAAGCATGACAGGAACTCATGAAGCTGCATTTGGAAACCATTGAAGACACATGCCTATATCCAGAGAACAAGTATGTAGCACCTGTTGGACGTTTGATTATGGACCAAATTGTGGAAAAAAAGAATCACAACATAATGATGATTGGCATTGCATGTATTCTCAATTATGTTGAATTTGATGAAGTCAAAGATTGTTCTACTGCTCATGAAATGTGGATCAAGCTGAAAGATATCTATGGAGGATATGACAATGCGAGGAGTGCTAAGGCAAAAAGTCTAAGAGGCCAAAATGATCAAATGAAGATGAGAGAATATGAAAACATTGCATAATATAGTGAAAGAATCAAAGAAATTGTGAGTGCAATCAGAGCCTCGAGAGGGAAAATTAATGATGTGATAGTGGTCAGCAAGGTACTTAGAACTCTTCTTCCTATTTATGCAATTAGAGTTTTAGTTATTCAAGAAATGAGATATGAACCCTAAAATGATATAACTTTGGATGCACTAGTAGGAAGGTTGCAACCTTTGAGTTAGATAACTTTGATTACTGTGTTCCTAACTCTAGTAGCATTGAGTATGTATTTCAAGCTAAACTATCACTCAAAAAGAAAGGTGAAAAATCTAAAAGCAAAAAGTCTAACAATGAAGATGAAGATGTTTCTAATGATGACCTTGAAGTCATTGAAGCCATGCTTGCAAGAAGATTCCCTAAAGGCAAAGAAAAGTACAAAGGTAAAATGCCCCTAATCTATTTTTATTGTGAAGAAGTTGGTCACATTGTTGCAAGGTGTCCAAACAAAGAAGGAAAAGAAGAAAAGAAGCATGACAAGTACAAAGGCAAGAAAGATTTCAAAAGCTACAAAGACTACATGGATAAAGCTAAGAAATCTTGTTACATGGCTAAAGATTGATAGTAGTGATGAAGATGAAATTGTTTACATTGCTATTAAAGATGAATCATATGATGAAAATGATAAAATGGTCCTCATTTCTCATATTAGCAAGAATGACACATGGGCCATAGATAGTGGCTGTTCTCACCACATGGCTGGTGATAGAACAAAATTTGAGCACTTAGAATACTATGATGGTGGGAGTGTCAAATTTGGAAATGATGAACCTTGTTATATAAAAGGAAAAGGTACCATTGCATTAACTGATGAACTCATATGTAATAATGCAGAATGGGTTGAAGGACTGAAACACAATCTACTTAATGTGGCACAGTTGAACAACATTGGATACAAGGTAGAATTCATGAATGGAAAGACCAAGCTACTGGATGGGAGAGGAAATCTAGTTAGGACTAGCAATCAAACAAAAGGTAATTTGTTTTACCTAGACTTCATTGAAACTACATGGTTGCTAGCTCAAATAGAGGAACCTGAGTCATAGATTATGGGAGCTCAGTCTCAGATAGAGGAGACCAAGTTGTAGCCAGTGCAACCCAAGTTAGAAATAGTTCTAATCGAGTCTCAGTTTGAAGGACTTGAGTTACAGATAGTGGGACCCAAGCATGATTTCGAAGATCATTTTGAGCATGGTGAACCAAGTGAATCAATTCCAAAATCTAGAAAGAAGGAACCTGTACTTGCTAGATATGTCAAAAGGCATCATGAACCTGAGCGAATCATTTGAGATCAATCAAAAGGAACAATGACAAGGAACAAACTAAAAGGTACATGTTTGCTTACTAAGTTTGAACTGAGAACTATTAAAGATGCATTACACAATGAAACTTGGATTGAGGCAATGAATGAAGAGATTGAATAGATTGAAAGAAACAAAACTTGGGCTCTTGTTCCTAGACCCAAGGACAAAAATATAATTGACACAAAATGGGTATTTACAAACAAGCTAAATTAAAATGGAGAAGTATCAAGGAATAAGGAAAGGTTAATATGCAAAGGTTATGCTCAAGAAGAAGGTATTGATTTGGAGAAACATTTGCTCCTATTACAAGACTAGAAGGTGTTAGAACACTACTTGTTTATGATGCACATAAAGGATTCAAAGTATATTAGATGGATGTAAAGTCAACTTTCTTGAATGTAATCCAAGAAGAAGAAGTCTACATTGAGAAACTTGAAGGTTTCATAGATCCTAACAAAATGGATATGGTTTGCAAATTACACAAATCTTTATATGGTGTCAAATAAGCCCCTAGAGCCTAGTATGAAAGATTCCATAGTTATCTGGTAAGAATTGGTTTTGAAAGGACAAATGACAACAACAACCTATACATCAAGGAAGGACCAAAAAAGAAATTGCTAGCAATTTTTTTTGTAGATGATATATTATTCACTAGACATGATAACTTATACAAATATTTTTCTAAAGAAATGAGTGAAGAATTTGAAATGTCAATGTTTGGAGAGATTAAATTCTTTGTTTGGCCTTCAAATTCAACAAAAGAAGGATGGTATCTACATTACTCTATCAAAGTAAATCAAGGAGATATTGAAGAAATCTGGAATGGAGGATTCTAGACCAGTTGGAACACCTATATCTATTGGACATAAGCTTTCCAAAAATGAGGATTCCAAAGAGGTAGATTAGACTACATATAGATCAATTATTGGAAAACTTTGGTATGTACTACACACAGGACCTAATATTGCATTAGCAGTTGGTATGGTGGCAAGATTTTCTGCTAATCCAAAGGAAAATCATATGACAACAATAAATAGAGTTACGAGGTATCTAAAAGGTACTAAAGATTATGGTTTGTGGTATAAGAAAGGAGGCAACTTTGAATTAAAAGCCTTCACTAATGTTGATTGGGCAGGAAGTATTGATGACAGGAAAAACACTAGAGGTAGAGCATTTTCTCTTAGAAAGAGGCTAGTGTTTTGAACAAGCAGGAAACATAATTGCATCTCTTAGTCTGCAACATAAGAAAAATATATTACAACAGTAGCCAATTGTTCCAACATCATTTGGTTCAAACAACTATTGTTAGGTATGAAGGAAGAAATCAAGGATCCAATAGTTATCTTCTGTGATAGTACTAGTGCAATTAACATATCCAAAAATCTAGTGATGCATAGCAAGACAAAGCACATTGCAATAAAGTATCATTTTATGAGAGAATTAGTGCAAGATAAAGAGGTAAGATTGGAATATGTCAACACAAAAGAACAAATTCCAGACATATTCACCAAGCCATTGCCTAGGATGCACTATTTTTTTTATCTAAGAGGTAAGCTACAGGTCACCCCTATTTGAAGCTCACTAAAAATATATTAGTGATGCATCGAATGAGCATTTAAAGATTAGTCAAGTTGATGTGGTATTGTTAGAGCAGATTGCATATGAATTAGTACATCAGGTACATGGCAAATCCATCGAGTGTTGTCTTTGGCATGAGATGTCAAAGAGGGAGAATTTGTTGTCATATCAAAGAAATTTTCTATCAGTAAGTTCATATTAGAGATCAACAAGTCAAAGGGAGAGATTTCACTCACAATAAATCATTATAGACGGAGAGATTAATGTCAAAGGGAGTTCTCACCAATAAAGGGACTTCTCATGGATGAGAATTAGAATGAAACTAAGGATATTATCCTTCTATTTTGCTCCAAAATTTCTTTATATTATGACATGTTGTGTTACCATCAATGCTAAAGAGGAAGATTGCTGAAAAGAATTATTCAATTGTATGTTATCTTTGATGTTACCCAAAATGCCAAGCCTTTACCGAGTAGTCAGTGATAGCTTAGCTCACTCAGGCATCAAAGACAATTTCTTGTATATGTCGAGAGTTTGGTTATAACTAAGATCAGAGACAATATTGACCAAGATTAGTCAGTTAATAAAGCAAAGTCGGTATTGACTAAGTTTAGTCAATTATCAAAGGGAAGTCATCATGAAGTCAGTATTGACCAAGTTGGATCAGTTAACACTAGAACTTCTATGTTAACTAAGTACTCAATTTTGTATTAGCTGACTATCAACATATTAAGTCTGGTGAATTTATTGGTTAATACAAGCTTACTTAAGGGATAATAATTGTTTGATTAAGAGTATTTAAGCCAACTTTTCAAGGTGAATAATATAAATGAAAGGTCAAGTTGAGGATTGAAATGTGGAATTGAAGAAGATGAACAAGGAAGCGAATTTGGGAGGATATCTGTAAGAAGATAGAGTATCCAAGTTGACCAAGCTACAAAGAATATTTTGATCAAGGAGGATCAAGTAATCAAGCCAAAACTGAGATCTAAATCAACGAAGTCAGTTGCATCAACAATCAGGTCAAGTCATTGTTACTTTCTAATAATTGTCGTAGTGAATCAAATTTCCTAACAAAGTTAGCCTAATAATTATTTTAGCAAATCCTCTAACAAGGTGGCATTTCTAGATTGAAGTTTCTAAAGACCTCTAACAAGGCCACTCCTAATAGGGTGAATTAAATCCTCTAATAGGGTCACACCTAATAGTGTATTTTGTAACCTTTAACAAGATTGACTCCTAACAAGGCTTACTTTAGAAGAGTGGAAAATAGTAAGTAGTTGCAATTGGTGGTTTTCCCAAATTGGGTTTCCATGTTAAATCTTGGTGTTTCTTGTGTCCATGTTATTTCCTTTATGCTTTTGCAACTAATTTATTTATGATTAAACACATTAAATATCTTAAGATCTAATTATCTCTTTGCTAACTGAGTGATAGTATTAAATCCAGTGCTAATTGAGTTACAACAAAAAATGTAGTGTTAATCAAGTATCAGTAAGGATTTGGTTTAAAGTTTTGCTGACATATTTAGGGACTTGGATTTATTTTTGTAGTAACTAATTCACCTCTCCCCTCTTAATTACTCCTCATTTCCAACATGTATTTGATTGCCTACACTTTTTAAACCTGTGAGTCTTTCTTTGTGTGTGTTGTTTGACTTTGACTTTGGTCTATTTTGGTTATGTGTTTTATGTAGTTTTTTCTATGTGATTTACTTGGTAAATAATTTAATTATGATGTTTGAATTAATCTTATGCTATTAAAATTATTAAATACTATTTGATAAAAAAAGAAATGTTAAAATGTGATGGTGTTTAATTAATTGGAAATTAATTAAATATGTGCTCTAATTTTAAAAAATTAATTTAAAACTCTAATTTGAGAAATTATAAAAAATGAATTAAAATATTAAAGATTTAATATTAATTCATTGTAATTATTTAATTAATATTAATATTATTTATCGGTAAAAGGCCCAAGCCCTATAGATTATATTATTAAAATAAAATTATAAAAGTCTTCATTCAAACGGGCACTGGTAGGAAAGAATGGAGAAAGAAAACCTTCAATCTTGCCCAAGACCAAGGTTCTATATAAAATACAAAATTAAAAGGTGCATACCCCAATTTTCCTAGCCTATTAGAGATATAGCCTTCTTTACAAGAAATTTCAATGCTTTCATCTGTTTTCCAAATTGGTTTTCTTGATTTTATATTCAAGTGCCCATGTCCTTGATAGGGTTTTTGGAAAATATTCCTTCCTTTGCATCTTGTAGATCCCTCATGTCAATTTTGACATAGTAATTAACCATCCACATTTGAGACACTTTATGTATCCTTGACGCATTTAATTGCTTTTAGAGATACAAAGTTGGAATTCTTTGCATTTTGATGTCTTCTACATGAAACTTCAAACTTACATGAAACCATTAGCCACGAGTAACCAAAAAAGAAAGGAAAATATCACTTATTTTGAGGATCTTGATTTTTTATTTTTTTTTGTTAATTCTTTAAGTTTCCCATTTTACCTTTTCTACTTTCTTTATTTACATTTAGGAATGTTTTTAATTTCTTTATATAATCATAATTTTATTATCACTTAAAATTTTGATGTTTATGAAGCCTTTTTGGATTGATTGATTGGATATGAATATCTGTTCTTGTTGATTTCATAAATATTCCATGAGTTTCTACGTCAATATGCAATAGATAAGAAATAAATCCAGTGCATTGATTTTATCCATAATTTAACTAGGTGCTTTGATTTCTTTTCCATTAATCCTTCCTCTATTTTGGTATTAATGTAGAAGTATGTACTTTTTAAGTTTTACTCTTTAAAAATTGTTAGCCTAAACTGTTATTGAATTTTAAAAGGATTTGAAGATAGTAAAGCCTTGACTAAAAAGTCAGTAAAGGAGTTTTGTTAAGAGATCGGTCTCCACGTTACATATTTATTCTTAATCTTATACTTTGTCAGAGGTTGATATTGTTGATAAGATTCCAATATGAAATTGTTAGTCTATTCAGAGGAAGAATTAGTTTGATTAGATTTAAATGTGAAGTTTTGGATTTAAGTATCTACCTTTCTACCAAAATCTAGTTTCTTAAAAATCCTCCCCCATTGTTTAGGTTTGATGTGGCCTACATATGCCATGGTTCTCTCTTCGAATTTGTGATACAATTGTTTTCTAAAATGTTAACACACTTCTATGAATCATTATATCCAAGATTGCTCAAAAATGAGGTCTCAAATGGTGACTCATTGCTCTCTATTCATGGAGTGCAAGGGTTTATAATGGAGGCCCTCAATTTAGACCTAGTTTGTGCCCATGCAAGTACACCATAAAACAAGAAATTCAAAGAGTAAAAGAAAGAGTGCTAGTCTCCATGATCATCAAATATGCATGCAAATAAAAATGGAAGCTATTCTATATGATAACAACCCATGAAAGCAAACTAATCTATGAAAGGAAATGCAAATGCAAGATTATTCTATGAAAGGAAATATAAATCTAATCTAACATACAAGTGCAAGAGTAATCTAAATGGATTGCGATGGCTGCATGAGAGAAGAAGATAAGAAAAGAGAAGTTGCAATGTCCAAGCTCAAGCACTCAAGCTCTCCTCCAAAATCACTCTCCAAACCTGCAACATAACAATAAAATCTTGATCTATCAAAATGAGGAGAGGGCTCCTTATAAAGGAAAGTGTGGAGAGCAATGCATCATCAAGAGCAATGTGGGATAAATCCCTAAAAAGGCAAGTGAGAGGGAAAAGCCCACCACTTAGAAATATGTGCAAAAAAGGAATCTTTATTTATTTTTATCTGATTTATTTCCTTTTTTTCATAAAAAAGAGAGCTTTAAGTAGAGATTTATTTAATTAATTAAAAGAGGGATTTTCTTTTAATTCAATAAAATAAGATTATTTAATTAAAAAAGAGATTTTAATAAAATAAGATAAAATTATTTAATTAAAAGAGAGATTTTTTTTTCATTAAATAAGATTGTTTTATTTATTTAAAAAGGATGTTTTCTTCTAATTAAATAAGATTATTGATGAAATGATCCAACCTTATATTGAAATAATTGAATTAATTACGATTTGATCAAGCAAATTGATTTGAATTGAAAATATTGTAAGGCATTGATTCATGAAATTGACAAATTGATTCCATCATTTGATAAATTGAAGAATGGGGCCCATAGTCTAGGCAACCATTTTAGGGTGCATACAACAACGATATAGTTGTTTCCATGCTAGCTAGTGACTAAAAAAATGAGAGCATGGCCAAGTAGATTTCATTGGGATGGGAAAAGAGGTATACTAGATTGTGTGATAAAGACCAATGGATACTTTTGAAAGATTCAAGTAGGATCTGAATTAATTGGGTACTTGAACAATTAATGATAATGTATGCTAACTACTCATAAAAAAGGCAATCCCTTCAACCAAGTTGTTGAGATGGATGGAAGATCTTAGATTAAAAATAATAAATACAAATCCATATCAATCACTAATACTATAGAGATAGAGAGAGACTTTTCATGCTAATGACAAAGTGGGAAAGGAGAAAAAACAGTGGGGCAATCGAGAGAGGCCCTAACTCACAAATACATACGAATTGTAAAAAGCACAAACCAACTACCCCTAAACAAAAAGAAGAATGAAGAAAAGGGTCAAGTCAAGAAACTTGAGTCATGGAAAAAATACCAACTCTATTTGAGACTTACTACCAATAGAAACTTGAGAACTAGAGCATAAAACAACAAAAACTATGTCTTCTTACATAGATAGGAAGAGGTCATGAATCTAAAATTTATAAGACTATGGCTAAGACTATATGTAACTAATATCATTCTTATTGAAGATAATGGAGAGAAGTTTGATGAAGTCCTAGTTGTAGATTAATTTGCCTTTATTCAAGTGTGCTTTAACATGACATTGTTTTAAGGTATATGATTTTTATATAGTAAAGTTTTTTTGTAGTCCTTTCCTTCTTATTCTTTATTTATTATAAATTTATCCTCCCCATCTACTCCTAAGTTGGCCAATTTATCCGCTTCTTTGTTTCCTTCCCAAAAATTGTGTTTTATCATTATTTTGTTAAATGATTTAAGTATTGTTATTGCATATTCTAGTTTAGATTGCAATTGCCAGCTAGGTGTGCTTTCCTTTCTTATTGCATTTAGTATAATTTGTGAATGTCCTCCCATAATTAGATTAGCAATCTTCAATTCCTTACATATATTTAGACCTTCTATTAGGGCCTCCACTTCAGCTAGGTTATTTGATATTTCCCCTAAAGGTTTATCTCATGTTGCGACACAAGACCCTTTGCCTGAGTAAAGGGTACAACCTAAACTAGCTGTGCCTATATTTTCTCTTGAGGCTCCATCAAAATTCAGTTTCACCCATCCCAGAGGAGGCGACACCCATTTTCATTATGCTCAAGCCAATTTGTTTATTTTAGTATATAATAATGGTGGATTGATTAGGTTAGTCCAATAATTACACATCTCTGCATCCCATTTTGTGAATGCTCCTTCTTCTTTGTAAGTGTTCCTTAATTTATTGTTTGCAACTTCTATAATACTTGCTTCCAATTTATTAAAGAGGGGAGGAATCTATGTAGATTTATTACTAAATACTATTTTCTTTCTTTCTTTCTAGATCTCCCATAGTAAAATTGATGGGGATATGAGCCAAAGATTATTATAAACTCTATCGTTTCCATTTTTAGGCCAACTTTTTAAGAACTCCAATAGTGTGTTTGGAAGTGTTGTTTGCTGATTTAATTTTTGGTATAACCAAGACCAACATTCTTTTGTATAGGGGCAATTAAATAATAAGTGATCTACTATTTTAGATGCATGCTCACATAAGGAACATCTAGATGGTCCTTCGAAGCCCATCCTTGTAAAGCGGTTTGTGGTTAAAATTATGCTCTAGAATATTGCCCATAAAGAAAACCTGCTTTAGGGAGGCATGCCTTATCCCAGCATAAATTTAGTGGTCTATCAATTTTTTTCCATTGTTGGGAATTAAAAATCCTTTCATATACTTTTTTCACATTGTATTTACTATCTTTTGATGCCTCCTAAATTAATTTGTCTTTCCATTCTTTATGATTTGTTTGTCTTTGGTTTATAATTTCTTCAAAGATTTATTTTTCTAGATGAGTTAATTGAGTTTCCTCAAGAGATTTCCATTGCCAACCCTTATATTCATTCTCATTTACTCTAATTTTATAATCACTTACTTTTATTCCCCAAAGATTAATTAATGTTGTTTTGATATTATTGGGAAAATTCAAAGAGTCCAAGGGGGGAGTCCATCCCACAAGTCCTCCCAAAAAAATGCATCCTTTCCTATTCCTATATCCCAAGTCAGATTAAAAGGAATTAAAGGTCGTGCTTCCATCATGAAGTTCCACTCTCTTGACCCTTTCAGCAGATTAATAGTCCTAAAAATAGTTAAAGGCTCAGTTGGGTCTAAATATTTGAGTACAAAATCATGGCCCATTTATTTTCTTGTTCTTGGTACATCATCCATACCAACTTAGCTCCTAATGCTTCATTTTTCCAATTTAAATATTTTATTTTGAGACCTCCATATTCTTTGGGTTTACATATGTTTTCCCATTTTATTAATGATTTTTTTTTCTCTTATGTTCCCTGCCAAAAAAAGTTCTTTAACCTGTTCTCTAATATTTTCTAGGTTCCCATAGGAAGAGGAAGACATGAGATTTGGTACGTAGGTATTGTTGAAAGCACAAATTTAATCATTATAGTTCTTCCTAACTTATTAAGCCACTTGCCTTTCCAAATTTCTATTTTGATGTCAATCTTCTCATTTAACTATTGCCAGGTTTGGCCATCCCTAGTTCCTTTATCTTAAAGAATGCCTAAATACTTACAAGGGAAGGAACCCTTATCGTAGCCCATTAAATTGCATATATTATTTTCTATGTTTGGACTTGAATTTAGGAAGAAGATTTTTGATTTGTTTGCATTGACTTTTTGCCCTAATGCTTCCATGTAGGTTCTTATGTTTTGTTTAAATTTTTGTGCTTCCTCTAATGTACTTTCTCCAGGGAGGATTGCATTGTCCGCAAATTATTAATTGGTTACTTTAGGGATATCTTTAGCTACTTGTTGTTGGAACAATTGATTAATTGTGTATTGTCTTTGATGTTACACAAAATGCCATATCATTATTGGTTAGTGTATCTACCGAGTTCACTCAGGTGTTAAAGGAAAGTCTGCAAAAGTTGAGTGTTAATCGAGCTCACTCGATTAATGAAGGAAATGTTGGATGGAACTAGTGTTAACTGAGCTCACTTGATTACCAATGGAACTTTGTAAATATGCAATGTTAACTGAGTTCACTTGGTTAACATAGAAAAATCATTCCTAAGTTAGTGTCTACTGAGTAGGGTCAGCTAATAAAGGATTTTCTTGTTTTGGCATATTAAGTTTAATTGAATTGCCTATTGGTTCTAGCCAACTAAGGAAATGAATATTAATTATTCTAAATTATATTCTAGCCAACTTGACAATATGGAAGATATAAATCTAAGGTCAAGTTGAGATTTAGAAAGTATGAATGCATGGAAGATAATTAAGATTTAATGATGCTAAGAGGTAGCAAATTAGAAGGATAAGAAGAATATCCTTGTGAAGCTGAAAATATATATTTGCTCAAGAAGGATCAAGTATACAAGCTAGAATTGAGATATGTAATTAGCAATTCAGTTGCATCCGAAATGAAGTCATCTCAATGCTACTCTCTAACCATTGCAACAGTGATCAAAATCTCTTAATAGAGTTAGCTTAATAGTTATTTGTAAATCCTCTAACAAGGTGGCATTTCTATTGAATATTCCAAATACCTCTAACAAGGCCACTCTTAACAGGGTGATTAAATCATCTAATAGAGTCACACCTAATAGTGTGTTTTGTAACCTTTAATAGGGTTGGCTCCTAATAGGGCTCACTTCAGAAGAGTGAAAATCGGTAACTAGTTGCAATTGGTGGTTTTCCCCAAATTGGGTTTCCACGTTAAATCTTGGTGTCAAATATGTTTATGCTATTTCTCTCATGTGTTTGCATCTAAAGTTAAAGTAATACTAATAACAGATAATATCTTAAGATTCTCATGTTGAGTATTTGCCAAGCATTTTCAGTGTTTACCAAGTTACAACATTTTTTTGTGTGCAGACCAAGCATCAACAGAGATCAGTTTCTAGAGTTTATTTTGTACTAACACCTAAGGGATCTGGGATTTATTTTTGTGATAACTAATTCACCCCTCCCCTCTCATTTACTCTTCTAATATTTCTAACAATTGGTATCAGAGCATTTGGTGCTTGCAGAGAAGGTTTTAGGGACCTAAGCTAAAGATCAAGATGCTTATAGAAGAGAGATTCCTAAGTTGAACTAAGACAACTTTGTAGCATGGCAAGGACTTATGAGGCTACATCTAGCAGCTATAAGTGATTTAGGTTGTAAGTATCTTGATACTAAATACAAGACTCCTACTAGAACATTATCAGTTGAAGATATTGCTGAAAAGAAAAATCATAACATCATGATGATTGACATTGCATTTGCTCTTAACTATGTTGAATTTGATGAAGTCAAAGATTTTACTATAGCTTATGACATGTGGATTAAATTGAAAGACATGTATGGAGGAGATGAAAATGTAAGAAAAGCCAAAGCTGAGAGTCTCAAAGGGCAATTTGATCAAATGAAGATGAGGGAAGATGAAAACATTGCAAAATATGTGGAAAGAATCAAAGCAAGTGTGAGTGCAATCAAAGCATCTGGAGGAGGTATTGATGAAAAAATAGTTGTAAGCAAGGAACTCAGAACCCTTCTTCCTATATATGCAATTAGAGTGTCTATTATTTAAGAAATGAGATGTGGTCCAAATAGAAATATAATGTTGGATGCTCTAGTTGGAAGATTGACAACTTTTGAGTTGGATAACTATGATAACTATGTTCCTAGTTCCAAAGGTACAGAGTCTGCATTTGAAGCCAAACTCTCATTCAAGAAAGGAATAAGAAATCAAAGACCAATCAATTAGAAAGTGAAGAAGAAGAAGAAAGTTCTAACAATAATCTTGAAGTTGTTGAAGCAGTACTTGCAAGGAAATATTCTAAAGGTAGAGGAAAGTACAAAGGTAAGATTCTTCTAATCTACTTTTCTTCTGAAGAAGTTGGTCACATTGTTGCAAGGTGCCCAAACAGAGAAAACAAGGATGAAAAGAAAAGTAATAATTACAAAGGCAAGAAGGAATTCAAAAACTAGAAGGAAAAAGGTAAGAAATCTTATTTTATAGCTAAAAATTCTAATAACAACGAAGATGAAATGGTATATATTGCTGTAAAAGATGAATATGATGATGAAAGAGATAAGATGACACTTATCTCTCATGTTAGCAAAAATGATACATAGATTATTGATAGTGGCTACTCACATCATATGACTGGAGAAAAAACAAAGTTTGAGCACATGGAATATTATGATGGTGGTAATGTGAGATTTCAAAACAATGAACCTTGTTGCATAAAAGGAAAAGGATGTATCTCATTGACCAATGAAACTATATGTGATAATGCTTACCAGGTTGAAGGACTAAAGCACAATCTATTGAGTGTGGCACAGTTGAATAACATTGGATTCAAGGTAGAATTTATGAATGGGAAGGCCAAATTGTTCGATGGAAAATGAAATATGGTTGGATCTAGCAAACAAACAAAAGGTAACCTATTCTATCTAGATCTCAGTAAAAGTTCATGTTTTATTGCTCAAGTAGAAGAAATATGGTTATGGCACAAAATATTATGTCATGTGAACTTTGATAAACTGGTTAAAATAAGAAAAAACATAAGAGTAAGAGGTATTCCTAGCTTGAGAAAATCGAATATGGGTTTATGCAAAAACTGTCAAATTGGTAAGATGGGAAAGACTAGTTTCAAAAGAAAAAACTATCATTATGAAGAAGTCTTAGAGTTTGTGCATACAAACTTATGTGGACCTATTAGACTAGAGAGTTACAGTGGAGATAAGTTTTTCATTCTTTTTGTTGATGACTATTCTAGAATGATGTTTGTAATGTATCTAAAAGAAAAATCTAAAACTTTTTAAAAATTCGAGTGGTATTTGGGAAGAGCAGAAAAAGAAACTAGAAAGAAGTTGAAATGTTTAAGATTAGATAGAGGTGGTGAATTCATCTCCAATGAATTCAATGAATTATACATTGGAAAAGGAATTAAAAGACAACTATCAGCCCCTGACACACCTCAGCAGAATGGTATAGCTAAAAGAAGGAATAGATCCATCATGAATTGTGCAAGAATATTGATGATAGAAAAGAATGTTGTAATCAAATACTGGAAGGAAGTAATTAGTACTACAGTACATACCTTGGACAAAGTATAGTTGAAGAAAGACTCAAATCAAGCTCCTTATCAACTATGGTATGGCTACAAACCTAATGTAAGTTACTTGAAAGTATTTGGCAACAAATGTTATATATTGAAAGAATCTAGGAAAGGTAAATTTGATGTCAAAGGTGATGACAACATATTCCTAGGATACTCCTGTAGAAGTAAAGCATACAAATGTTTGAATTTGTCTACTTATAAAATCATAGAAAGTGCACATGTGAGAATTGATGAGTTTTAGCTTAGATCCTTTAAACCTTCTTTGCAAGCATCAAATGCTCTGATACCAATTGTTGGAAATATAAGATGAATAACTAAGAGGGGAGGGGTGAATCACTTACCACAAAAATTAATCACAAATCTCTTAGATGTTAGTACAAAATCTCCAATAGCTATCGAGTTGCAATCTGTGCAACCCGAGTCACAATTTGAAGGACCCGAGTTGCAGTCAAAGGCTACCAAGTCTGATGGACCCAAGTCACAAACAATGGGACCCAAGCTTAATAAAAAAGTTCATGATGAAATCAGTGAAACAAACACCAAATCCAAAGAACTTCTGTTAGTAAGATATGTCAGAAGACATTATGCACCTAACCAAATCATTGGAGACAAATCAAATGGAAAAATGACAAGAAACAAATTGAAAGGTACATGTTTACTTGTTGAATTTGAACCTAGAAATGTTAAAGATGCTTTGGATAATGAAAGTTGGATTGAAACAATGAATGAAGTAATAGAACAAATAGAGAAGAACAAAACTTGGACTCTTGTTCCTAGACCCAAGCATAAAAATGTAATTGGCATAAAGTGGGTGTTCAACAATAAGCTAAATGAAGATGGAGAAGTTTCTAGAAATAAAGTGAGGTTAGTATGTAAAGGCTATTCTCAAGAAGAAGGTATTGATTATGGTGAAAATTTTGCTCCTATTGTAAGATTAGAAGGTGTTAGAATTTTACTAGCATATGCAACCCATAGAGGAATTAAAGTTTATCAAATGGATGTAAAATTCATATTCTTGAATGGAATTCTTGATGAGGAAGTCTACATTGAACAACCTGAAGGTTTTATAGATCCAAGAAAAAAGGACATGATCTACAAATTAGACAAGGCATTATATGGTCTCAAGCAAGCTCTTAGAGCTTGGTATGAAAGACTTCATAACTACTTGTTACAGATTGGTTTTCAAAGAACAAATGATAACATAAGTCTATATATCAAAGAAGGACCATACAAGAAGATTGTGTTGGCAAAAATATTCATTGATGATACTTTATTCATAGGAAATGATGACTTATGCAAGGAATTTTTAGAAGAAATGAGTAAAGAATTTGAGATGTCTATGTTTGGAGAGATAAAATTCTTTGTTGGATTGCAGATCCAACAAAAGAAAGATGGTATCCACATTACTCAATCCAAACATATCAAGGAGATACCAAAGAAATTTAGAATGGAAGATTCAAAACTAGTTGGAACCCCGATGTCTATTGGGTGTAAGCTTTCCAAAAATGATGATTCCAAAGAGGTAGATCAGACCACATATAGATCAATGATTGGAAAATTGTAGTATGTAGTGCATACAAGGCCTGATATTACATTAGCAGTTGGTATGGTGGCAAGGTTCTCAACAAATCCCAAAGAAAATCACATGATGACAATCAAAAGAATCATGAGATATCTGAAAGGTACTGAAGAATATGGTTTATGGTACAAAATAGGAGACAATTTGGATTTAAAAGTATTCACAAATGCTGATTAGGCAGGAAGTATTGATGATAGAAAAAACACTAGTGGTGAAGCATTATTTCTTGGTAAAAGACTAGTGTCTTGGACAAGTAAGAAATAAAATTGTATCTCCCTATCCACAACAAAGGCAAAATATGTGGTGGCAACAGTCAATTGTTCTAATATTGTTTGGTTCAAACAACTGTTGGCAGTTATGAAGATAGAGATCAAGGATCTAGTGGTTATATACTATGACAAAACTAGTACAATCAATATATCAAAGAATCCAGTGATGCATACCACAACAAAACACATTGCTATAAAATAGCATTTCTTGAGAGAATTGGTATAAGATAAAGAAGTCAGATTGGAATATGTGAATACAAAAGAAAAAATTGCAGACATATTCACCAAACCATTACCTAAAGATGCATTTCTGTATCTAAGAGGTAAGCTAGGGGTCATTCCCCTATCTGAAGCTCAATAAATGAAGTTTGGTGATGCATCAACTAGAGGATGTTAAAGATCATTTAGTTGGTGTAGTATTGACAAGGGCATATTGCAAATGAATTAGTACTTGAGGTACATTGATATTCATTGATTATTGTCTTTGGCATGAGATGTCAAAGAGGGATAAGTTTTCCATCATATCTAATAGAATTTTTTTAAAGAGATGTACAAAGGGAGAATGAATATGGTTTGATATCAAAGGCATAGTTTGCTATCAAAATAATTTGTAGCAGATAGAAGTTTTTTGACAGAGGGAAAAAATGAAGATAGAAAGAGTTCACACTAATAGAGGGAGTTCTCATGGATGAGAATCATAATTAAACTAAGGATAATTCCTTACTTTATTCTTGCTCTAAAAATTTCATTGCATTATGACATGTTGTGTTGCCATCAATGCCAAAGAGGGAGATTGTTAGAACAATTGATTAATTTTGTATTGTCTTTGATGTTACACAAAATGTCATATCATTACTAGTTAGTGTATCTATCGAGTTCACTCGAGCATCAAAGGAAAGTTTGCAAAAGTTGAGTGTTAATTGAGCTCACTCAGTTAATGAAGGAAATGTTGGATGGAACCAGTGTTAACCGAGCTCACTCAATTACCAATGGAACTTTGCAAATATGCAGTGTTAACTGAGTTCATTTGGTTAACACAGGAAAACCATTTTTGAGTTAGTGTCTATTGAGCAGGGTCGACTAACAAAGGATTTTCTTATTTTGGCATATTAAGTTCAATTGAATTGTTTATTGGTTCTAGCCGACTGAAGAAATGAATATTAATTATTCTAAGTTATATTCTATCTAACTTGACAATATGAAAGATATAAATATAAGGTCAAGTTAAGATTTAAAAAGTGTGAATGCATGGAATATAATTGAAGATTTAATGATGCTAAGAGGAAGCGAATCAGAAGGATAAGCAGAATATCCTTGTGAAGCTAAAAAGATACATTTGATTAAGAAGGATCAAGTTTACAAGCTAGAATTGAGATCTATAATCAGCAATTCAGTTGCATCCAAAATTAGGTCATCTCACTATTACTCTCTAACCATTGTAGCAGTGATCAAAATCTCTTAATAGAGTTGGTTTAACAACTAAGGTGGCATTTCTATTGAATTGTACAAAGACTTCTAACAAGGCCACTCCTAACAGGCTAATTAAATCCTCTAACAAGGTCACACCTAATAGTGTGTTTTGTAACCTTTAATAGGGTTGGCTCCCAATAGGGCTCACTTCAGAAGAGTGAAAATCAGTAACTAGTTGCAATTGGTGGTTTTCCCCGAATTGGGTTTCCTCGTTAAGTCTTAGTGTCAAATGTGTTCATGCTATTTCTCTTATGTGTTTGCATCTAAAATTAAAGCAACATTAATCACAGATAATATCTTAAGATTTTCATGTTAAGTATTTACCGAGTATTTTTAGTGTTTACCGAGTTACAACATTTTTCTGTGTGTTTGTCGAGCATTAACAGAGTTCAATTTTCAAAGTTTATTTTGTACTGACATCTAAGGGATCTAGGATTTATTTTTGTGGTAACTAATTCACCCCTCCCCTCTTAGTTACTCCTCTTATATTTCCAACTCTTTTATCCCTTTGATTCTGCCATTCCTTTGTGCCTCCTTAGTTGCTCTTCCAAAGGCCTCTACCATTACAATGAAATGTAATAGAAAAATAGGAAACCCTTGCCTTATGTCTCTTGATACTCCAAAGTATCCTTCTAGCATTCCATTAACTAATAAAGATATTTGGGTACTGAAATATAGTTGAATATAAGGTTTATCCATTGGTGGGAGAAGTCAAATGCTTTTAATGTTTTGCATAAAAATTGCCAATCAACTTTGTCATATGCCTTTTGAATGTATAACTTCATTATCATACAAGGTTGTTTGTTAATCTGTGTTGAATGAATAACTTCTTGAATTATGATGATATCATCTAAAATTGATCTATCCAAAACAAAATCTATTTTTTCTTCTGAAATATGTTTGGATAAAAGCTTCTTAATTCTATTTTCTATAGCTTTTGATAAGATTTTATATATTGTATTATAGAGTATTATCAATCTAAAGTCTTTTGGCTCCTCATGGTTGGTTTTCTTTGAAATAAGTGCCAAGAAAGTGTTATTGATTTCAGCTAATAATGATCCAGAGTTTCTAGATGCCTCAATAGCTTCCCACAGTTCCCATCCTAATAGATCCCAACTTTTTTGGAAGAAAAAGGTTTGTTAGCCATTTGGACTTGGTGACTTGTCTAGGTTTAATTGAAAGATAACCTTTTTAATCTCTACTTTAGAGAATTTTTTGTTTAGAAATTTATTATCTTCATCTGGTATGATTCTTGGCATGTTACCTAACATCTTATTTTGAGCTGTTAAGTTTGAAGATTCATAATTATTATAAATTTCATTGAATTAGTTAACGAACACCTTTGTAATTTTATTAGGCTCTTATGTTAAAATCCCATTTCTTAATTTTTGATATTATATTAATGTTTATATTATTTAATGTGTTGTTATGAAAGAATTTAGTATTTTTATCTCCTTCCATTAGCCAAGTTTCTAGAGATTTGAGCCTCTAGAAAACTTGTTCTTTAGTAATTATGTCTTCTTGGATTGCTAACAAGTATTTTTCTTTTTGGTATTTGTCATTGTCCATTCCTCCTCATATTACTTCCTCATTAAGTGAGTTAAATTCTTGTTCATTTTCTATCTTAACTTTGAATATATTACTAAAGTGTTCTCTATTCCACTAAAGAATCTTATCTTTTAGTGCTTTTAGTTTTGACATAAAATGAAACATTTTTTAACCTTTAACTTATTCTTCTAGCCACCATTTCTGTATGTTTTTAAGGAAATCTTCATCTAAGAACCACATTTTTCACACTTAAATGGATTCCTAGAAGGTTTTGTTGCTTCTATTATGTCTAATCTTATTGGAAAGTGATCTAATCCTAAATGGGGTACAATAAATGTGTTAAAAGTAAAGTTAAAAGAGGTTAGATCTCCTTTGAATATAAAGCTATCTAATCTTTTAGCTATATTTTAACAACCTTTTCTCCTATTGTTCCATGTAAATATCCCATTGCTGGTTGAGATAACTATTAAGCTTCTTTCTCTAAACCAGTCATTTGAATTCTATCATAGCTTGTGAAATTATTGTTATCTCTCCTATTTTTTCTTGTAGATTTAATAAAGCATTAAAATCTCCTCCTAGAAAGAATTTCTGATTTGTATTTGCTTCCAAAAAAGTAGTTACCTCCTACCATAATAATTCCTTATATGAATTTGGTATAGGACCATATACATTGATTAGGCTAAAACTTAGTTTGCTTTCACAATTATTTACTTTTCCTCTCATCCAATTATTATGAGATTTTTGTTCAAAGCTATCTTTTCTAGGGTCCCATAGAATTCCTAGGCATCCCAAGGCACCATCAGAGTCATGTAGTTCTATTTTCCATAATCCTACAAACCTTCTAAATTTATCTCCTTCATCTTTCTTTAATTTAGTTTCTTGTATTAAAACTATCTTTGATTAAAAAACTTTTAGATTACGCTTTAGCAAGCATTTTTTGTTAGGGGCATTTAAGCCCCTAACATTCCACATAGTTATCCTCATGGCTCCTTTGGAATGAACTCCCCCTTCCCTATATTAAGTAAATCATTGATCTTATTTTGGTTTCCTACCTCACCAATTTTGGTTATGAGTTCAACTAGTGATTTCCTACCATGTTTCTTTTTTCATTTACCACATCTAGGATTCTTAGTACCTTCAGTATCTTCTATTATACCCAAATTTCCTATGTTGTTTCTTGCATTCTAAGTACTTCCTGAAATAGTTTCATCTACCTTCTCAACCTCTTATATTAATTCTTGCATTATTCTATCACTAAGATCATCCTCTAAGTTTTCAATTTCCTCTTCCAATCTTAGTTGTATTGTATTTTCGTCAAACTCATTGAGGTATTTTTCTTCATTCTATGTTTCCTCCTACACTTCGAATTCCTCTCAAAATTATTTAATATCTGTGCCATTTCCCTTTATTTTTTCTAGCATTGAATTCAAAGTTGTACTATCCTTCCCATTTATTCCTTGTGTATTGATAAAACTTTCTACCTCCAAAGGAATTTGATTTGTTAATAAAACTTTTTTTTTGTCTACCTCTTGTTGAGCTTGTAATGTTATGTCTTTCTCAAGTAGATTTTTCCCACTTAATGGGGTTTGCCAAAATTTAGAAAGCTTTTTCTTATTTGTCTTGATATGTTGATTGTTCCCTTTGGTGTCACTATCCACATACTGTCTCTTTCTATTCTTGGGTTTAAAGCTAGCCGATATGTTACTGTTGAGTCTTCTATGATCTTCTTGTTATTTATATGAGGTATACTATTGAACTACCATTATATTGTCATTTTGATAATTATTGTCTTCCATTGTTCGATTCAACTTGGTCTCAAGTGAAAGAGTTTTACTACCATTTTTATTTGTCGCTATTTCTTTATCTATCTCATTTACTTACTTTCTATTACATTATTATTGTTTTTCATCTGCTCTTCTAAATTTTGTTGATCTTCTATCTCCTCTTTTTGTTCTTTGGTTGCTTCTAAGGGACTCCTATCGGGATTAGTAATTTGATCACATCCTATCCCTCATTTTCTAAATCCATCTAAGAGGGCTTTTCACGCGCTTTCAAATTTTCTAATGCCATTCATTTACTTAATATATTGTCCAGGTGTTCTTTGTGATCTTTCTCCCACAAAGTGAGTTGATCTCCAATATCATTGTGAATCAATAGGAATTCATGCATTAGCTGATAATATATGTTCAAATTTCCTCTTATGTCTTATATGAAGAGGTTTTTCTTTATACATTGCTCACATTGCTGCAAATTTCTAATTTCTTCCTCATATTTGTTTCTACTTTTCATTATGCCTTCTTTCAAATCTTGTGTCAAAGTTCTAGTCTTAGTTTCTTCCTTATTATACTCTCCTCCACTGTTTTTTAAAGATTTCTCATCAGTATTATTTTTATTGTCTGGTTGTAATCTTACCTTCTCTTCAATAATCTCTTCCTCCTCTATTTCATTTCTATCATTTGTTATATTATGTTGACTAAAACTTTGATTCTCTAATGAGGTTGGGTTATCCTATTTTCCTTCTCTATGCTATGTAAACCCCTCTTCAATAGACTAGGAAGCATTTTATTAAGGTTAGAGTATCAATGTGCTTGCTTGAAACTTAAGTTATTTAATCCTGAGCTATTTTCCTTATCTAATAAAGAAATATTCTTAAGATATCCTTCAAATTTTGAGAATTGTAGTATGTAATATGATCTATTTGTTATAATTTTGATCTTATTATTAGCCATGATTTTTTATTTCAATTTTATTAATAATTTGATTTCCTTTTCTCTGTATGTTCAATGTTCAATCCTAAGAATTCATCTAGAGCTGACCCAATCCTTTCCAAAATGCAAGAATGGAGAATTTCTATAGGGATGGATTTGATTACTATCCATGTTGGAGACATTTGTATGCTAGTTGTTTTCTCATCCATGTTAGGTCTCCATTTGAAAAAATTAATAGGGTAGCCTTTGTAAAAGCATGAAGAAATTGATAAAATTTTATTTCTAACAATTTCATTTTTGAAATGTAAATAAACCAAACAATTAGATAGTGAGAGAATACTTATCTATTCCATTTTAAATGCTTCCAACAATTCCCTTAGTTTGGGATTTTTGGATTTGGGCCCATTCTAATACACATAGATGTTGTAGATTTGACATTCATGCCATTGTTCTTGGTGCAAGAGAACGTAGTCAAAGTTTTCAATTTTTGGTTTCTAGTTCGTTTAGTTTTGGGCATGTACTGACTCTAGCTAAGTTATTGATGTGAGTGAGTTTGGACCTTTCTAGAGGTTGTCTTTTTGGGTTGAGGAGTTGCTAGGTAGATGTTTTGGTGTGTTTATGAGTTTAGATTTGTGTCAAGGGGCATAGGTCTAGGACCTTGAGAAGTTTGAAGAAGGTGTGCTTTTCACCCACCTTGTCATCTATGATGTGATTTCAATCTCTTGTATGGATGAGGACTCCTAGCATGTCATTTGGGAAGTAGGAAGTGAATAGATGTTAAAAAGATGTCAAGTTGGGAAAATTTGGGGAAAGTTGTCAAGCAAGAAAAAATGTCTAAACCATGCATATTGATGTCTTAGGGAAAAAATAATGTTTAGAAATCATTTTTGGTTCAATCTAGACAGGTTAGGAGGTTCCCAAATGAAGGAGAGAAAAGTTTCTCAATGATGCCAAAAGTTGTCAAGATTGTGCAACTTTGTGAAAAGTTGCTTGACAACTTTTTGGTAGAAAAGTTGAAAAGCACAAGGAAGAAATTGGTGGTTATTCCAACCACCTAAAAACTCTTTAGGAACCTATAAAATCATCAATCAAACAAATCCCAAAGGCTGGGATTTTTAATAAGCAAGTTTGAGCAAGTGAATGCACATTTTTCCAGTTGAAACTAAGACAATTTGTAGCATTTGAGTTGCTTGTACAAAAAAATTGATTAAGCAATCCAATTTGGTGTTGGATTTGTGTTTCTTAAGTTTGTATAATAATTTTATATCCAATTTTTTAGGTTTTAAGTGTTCATCTAATTAAGTTTTGAAATTATTTTCTAAGTAGCCCGTGTGTTGTTTCAATTTTGACTATTTGAGCAATAATGGCTCTCCCATGAATTCTTGCCATGAGTTCTTCATGGTTTTAGGGGAAATGGGAGTAGAGATTATGTACATACTATATATAATTTTTGGGGCCTTGGAAAGCATGGTAATCAATTTTAAGGTGATATCCTAGGCAAGTCTATTGTACTTGGTTAGGAAATTACAGATTAGAAGGAGAGTTTTTGGGGTTTGAAAGTGTTTGATACTTCAAAACAAGTGATGGAGAATGACGAGGGTTGAGGAGTGTCAAAATCTACCATAGGCAAAGATTCCATGACAAGTTTTGAAGGGGAAGAGGACATACCCTAACCAGACCAGTCAACATTGGTGTGAAACCTTTTTAAATAAGCCTAAAAGTTGCTTTTTGGTGTACGACCACATTGGAGATTTGAGACCAACAAAAATTTTAAGGTTTTCCAAAAGGGTATTTGGATATAAGGTTTTTTTTTCAAATCCCTTTGGAGAAATTTAGAACTAAAACCCAAAAACCCAAGTTGGAGGGCTAATCCTAGTAGCCCTGTTTGTGGTAGTTTGGTTTAGGGGCAACAAACTTAGTGATAGCTAGTAAGATTGTTGTCCACAAGTCCCAAGGATGTCTAACACTACTTGTGAGAGCCCTCACTCTACATGGCTAAGGAAATTGGTCAAAAAACCATAGGAATAAGATCAGTAAGTGGGTTGTGAAAAAATATTTGGGTAAAGAAAGAACCATAGCTATTGGTGTAACTAGGTGGTGGGTGGATAAAGGATAGGATGGAGGCCCTCTATGGATTAGGCAATCAAAGGAATCCTAATAGGCTAGTGTCAAGCCTAAGTAAATCCTTGGAAAGGTAGGATTTGGAAGAAATTCAACCTAGTATTACATCAAAGTGGTATTAGAGAAAGAAGATTGGGGTTTGTGGGTAGATGCTACAACCTACATAATTAGTTGGGGAATCCAATATTGTAACCAATGCATAATTAGCCAAGGAGATGTATGAGAAAAAGGAGAGGAACATGATACTTGAGGAAGCTCTAGAAGCAATGAAGACCAAGTTGGAAGAAGCTACTAAGGCAACTAAGAAGAAGGATCAAGAAGGTGAAAGCAATAGTAAGGGTAAAGAGAAGGTTGATGAAGAAGACCTTATCCTTGAACCTAACCCTCCCATAAATGAAGAGCCATTCCTAAAAGCCATCAAAGCCTTAGGTGGGAAGGCACTAGAAGGAGTACCTTTGTTTAGTGGAAAGATGGACCTTGAATTAGTGATGGAATGGGTGGAAGGAATGGAGAATCACTTTGAATGTGAAGGTGTGAGTGAAGCACAAAAAGTTAAAGTAGAAAAATCTAGGCTGAGGGGATCAACCCTAACATGGTGGAAGTACCTTTGGGAAGAGATTGAAAAAGTGGGAAGGAATCCCATTGCAATTTGGAATGCCATTGTAACAAAAATGAAACAAAAATATCTACCAAAAGATTATGAGGTTCAACTACACAAGAAGAGACAAAGTTTGAAGCTGAAAGACATGAATATAACAATTACACTAAAGAGTTTTAAAATTTGTGTTTAAGGTCAAGAGTACAAGAAGAAGAGGCCATTAATGTGGCTAGGTATCTAGGGGGTTTGAAATGGAGCATACATGAAGAAATCAATTTATGGACTTCTGCAATAGTCCATAAATGCTTCCAACTTTCTTTGAAGGTGGAAGAATAAAAGGAAGGTAGACTCAAACTTCATTGGTAGAGTTAACGAAAGAGATGGGAGAGGTAGAAGCTATGGTGGAAGAAGATTAGATTATAGATCACAAGGGGAAAATAAGGTAACTGAATAAAAAGAAGGAAGTTTAGGAAGAGGAGGCTTCGGCAAGGGTAGAGGCTCTAACACAAGTTGGAGAGGAAGGAGAAACAATCAAGATAGAGGCTCTTAATTTGCCACCATGAAGGGTTATCATTGCCATCAGCTAGGACATCCCACATATAGGTGCCCTAAAAAAGGCTCAACTTCCCAAGGAAACAAAAAAAGGGTGAATTATGTACAAGAGGAATCTAGCAAAAACAACAAGTATTATGAGGTACCCCTAGAATTAGAGGAAGGGGAGAATTTGATTATAAGGAGAACATTGATTAAAGAGCCAATCAAAGAAGAACAAAGTCAGAGGAGAGCACTCTTTAGGATCAAAAGTAAGATCATGGGAAAGGTATGTAGAGTTATCATTAACTCAAGCTCAATTGATAATATAATAAGTGAAGAGGTAGTTAGCAAGTTGAAGTTAAAAAGAATCCCTCATGCCAATCCATACAAGGTCACATGGCTTAAAAAAGGTCAACAATACTTGTTGGAGAACAAGCATGGGTGGAGTACTATATGACATTCTTCCCATGGATGTATGCCACCTTCTACTTGGAAGGCCATGAAAATTTGATAATTAGGCTATACATGATGGGACTAACAATTCCTATTTGTTCAAGAAGGATTGAGTAACTTTCAAGATCCAATCCTTGCTAGAAGAGGGAGAGTTGAAGACTTAGGACCAAGTATACTAATGGTTGGTGAGAAGGAGTTCTTGAAAGCTCTAGAGGAAGGAGATGGAGTTGGGTTTGCATTAGTTTTAAAACCTAAAGATGGGATTGTTGCTAGGAAAACAAAGATACCAAATGAAATGCAAGAATTACTTGAGTATTAGGCCATTGTTAGTGATGGAAAACCTTCCACCTTGCCTCCAAAAAGACTTGTTAGCCACCAAATAGACTTTATCCGAGGAGCTACCCTACTAATAAAGCTTCCTATAAGATGACTCCTCAACAAAATGAGGAAATTTCCAAACAAATGCAAGAGCTCCTAAAACAAGGCTTAATTAGAAAGAGCATTAGTCCATGTGCAATCCCTACTATTTTAACACCCAAGAAGGGGGGAACTTGGAGGATTTGTACGGATTCTAGATTCATTAATAGGATCACCATTAGGTATAGGTTCCCAATACCTATAATTGAATACCTAATGTATTGTTTAGGGGAAGCTAAGTATTTCACCAAGATAGCTTGAAAAGTGGCTATCATCAAGTTAGGATAAATGAATAGGATGAATGGAAGACAACCTTCAAAACTAATGAAAGTTTGTATGAATAGCTTGTGATGCCATTTGGTTTATCTAATGCTCCATCTACATTTATGAGGATTATGAACAAGGTATTGGCAGATTACATTGGTAAGTTTGTTGTTGTCTATTTAGATTACATCTTAATTTTTAGCAAAACTAAAGAGGAACATATTAGGCATCTGCAGATTGCTTTTAAAAAATTGCATGATGAAAAACTAATAATGAATTTGGAGAAGTGTGACTTCATGAAGTAGAAGTTAGTGTATCTTGCCTTTTTTCTATCTTAGGGTAACCTAAAAATGGATCAAGAGAAGGTAGATGCCATTCTAAGTTGGCCTTCTCCTAAGACTGCATCAAATGTGAGAAGTTTCCATGGATTAGCTCAATATTATAGGAAATTTATTAGACATTTCAGTGGCATATGTGCTCCTATATTAGACACAATCAAGGAAGGAATGTTGGATCCCTTAAGTAGACCAAGGCTTTGAAATACTCAAGAAGAAAATAATAGAGCTGCATACACTAATACTTCCTAGGAAATGTATACTTCTAAGAGTGCGGGGGGGTGGGGGTGGTTTGAATCTAAAGTACTAATCTCAAACCAATAAAATTTTTAACTTTAAAACATTGCATGCATAAACATATAGAAATAACATGTAAAGAAAATGCAAACACATAAACACTTGACACCAAATATGATTACCCAGAAACCCTCTAATGAGAAGGTAAAACTAGGGTGGGGATGACACCCACAATTCTTCACTACTGCAACAATAAAGTTCACCTATTAAGGTTACATGTTTTGACCATTCTCATGATCTACCCTGTAAAAGGCCTGCATTGTTAAAGGTTTACAAAGGATTGTTAGATCCTACCCTATTAAAGGATTTTAACACCCTATCAGAAGTGTGCCTGGCTAAAGGAATTTAGAACACTCACTTGGAATGTTACCTTGTTAAAGAATTTCTCTATGACTATTAAATCAACCTTGATACAAGGATTTCATCCTATTGATAGAGTTGTTAGAAAGTATATTAGAATTTTTTCTTTGATACACTTATAAACTTGTGTTGCTGATTTCAGATCCCAATCCAGTTCATCTCGATCCTCTTTGATCTGATATGAAATTATTGTAACCTTGATCCTCTGTTCTACTAACTGATTCTGCAATGTTGTCCTTCTTCTAAGTCACCTCATCAATTCATCTCTTTCACTATTATTATCTTCTTGCATGCATTCTCTAATGTTCTCTCTCACATAATGAATTATGGGGCTTTGTCTTCCTTTAAAAAGACTTTGGTGGCTTAGGGCTAGGTATGAATCTACAATTGAGATTCATCCAACTTTCCTGCTCAATTCGTTCCATTTTTCTAATTGGTTTCATGTAGATTACATAGGGATTCCAAATAGATTTGATCTTATCTCTAAGCTTTGAGATCCATCCATTAGCTAGCATGCAAAACTATTTACATCTTAGTTTGTGGAGGCACAAACTCTTATGTTGATTCTGTGTTGCTCAAAACTTGCTAATTACTGATGCTTGACACTTATTGAAATTCTATCTTGCTCGGCACCTGAACATGCTCGGCATCTATTGTTCACTCGACACATATACTCGCTCAGCAATGTCTATTTTCTCAATACATGAGTGACTTGGCACTCATTGCAACTTAACATATATTATACTCGGCATATGTTGCTAGCTCGGCATGAACTTATAAAATTTCTTGAGTGTGTTGACACTCAATTCTCAAAACCAATCTGATATCAACAATCTCCCCCTTTGACATGAGTGTCAAAAACACTTAACTATACATGATGAATCTAATCTCCTCAAGTATAATGTACATCCAATTTGGCATATATACAAAACTTCAAAATTTGTATTTAACTATACATGATGAATCTAATCTCCTTGATTATAATGTACATCCAATTTGGCATATATACAAAACTTCAAAATTTGTTCAAAATTTTGTAAAGAACTATATATCTCAAAATTTTATAACTCCCCCTGAGTTAATGTGCCTTTTTTATATTCAAAATATCTTTGATTGGATTTACCTCATGCTAATTCATTCTGATACTCTTTATCTGATATGGTCTGATATGCCCTATTTTTGCTTTTCTACTTTGTACTCCCCCTTTGTTTGATCTGCTCTATTTGTTTTGGCTCCCTCGTTCACATGTCTCCCCTTGTAGATTAAGTCTCCTTCTAGCATTTTGATTTATCTCCCTCTTTTACAAATTCTCCCCCTTTTTTGACACTTATTTCAAAGGGTCTATACACTTACTGAGTATTTTGCCAAGAAGGTCTTGTTTACTTCCATCACAATTCTCAGAGTAGCATCCCAGTTTTGTATTGCAACTTCTAGGGATTTGATTTGTATTGTTGTCTCTACTGCAAGGTGAACTAAGCCATCTAATGTTGAAAGATTAGGATCTTTCTTCAATACATTTTCTACATAGGCTAGTTCATTTTGTAGAATCTCCATGTGAGGAGTTAGGGTAACTTGTATTTTAACTAATTTGGCTCTAGTATTAGCCTCTTTTGTTGTCAATACAACTAGTTCCTTCTATGTGTGAAGCGTTGTATGAAAGTGCTTCTCACTTTGGGTTGGATCTTTTGGCAATTACATGCTTGATACTTTTAGATTTCTTCCCAAGCTCATTATTCTTTGACTGGTTTCTTGTGTGACGATTGAAGGATCACACAATTTTGTGTACAATGAGAATATATTCTCAAGTACTGTCTTCACCGTCTCAATTTTGTTTGCTAGCTCTACCTGTGATAGTGTTATTTCATTGGATATCTTTTCATTGACCTTTGCTTGGAATTTCTTTTTTGACCATTCCATAAATTTAACATTAGTGTCTTGGTCCTCATTTATCACCTGCTCAACAATATTTGACAATTATTCTAATATATTCTTTGCTTCATCAGGTGGCTACAAGCTGAAGGCATCTAAGAAGATGTCCTTAATCTCATGTAATGCTTGCTTTTTTTTATACTCATTTCTGAGTATCTCTTGCTTCTTCTTCCTTTCTAATGCCTCTTGCATTAGATTTATCTAATCAAGTGTAATAGTGTCATAGTCATATTTTGGAATGAATATCTCTTCATCTAATGTAGGGTCTCCATAGTGAAGTACCCTTGCAACTTTTGTGGAGCTCAAGCCTAGTGTTGAGATTTGTAGTGGCATTACATTAGTGCTTGACTTTCGAGGCATTCTTGTAGGAGGCCCAATAGTTGGTAGATTTACCAAAGTTTGAATTGCTTCCTACTCCTTTTCCCTTGGAATCTCCTTCTCCTCCTCTAATTTGTCTTTATTAATAACAATTATTTGTGGTGGTGCACCTTGTGCTTGTGCAATAAGTATAAAAGTATCCATCTGTCTTGTTTGTTTCTTTGTAGGCTCTTTCTCCTCTACAGTCTAAGTCTATTGTTCAGTCATCATGACTTTGACTATGTTATCAACCTTGGCAGATGTGTTTATTGATGTTTGCACTATAGGTTGTCCACTTGTAGCTGTAGGGATAATAGAAGGTGGTTCTTGTGGATTCACCTTATCCTTTGTTAAGTTAGCTACTGTTTTCTACAACTCATCTACATTGACCAATATAGGATTATTGCATAATTGAGCTTGTAATGTTGATTGGTCAAGGATCTTCTTGAGATCCTCTACAATCAATAGATTGATGTTCTAACTAGAGTTGTTAGGAACATCCTTTATTGTTACTGTGTCTGTAGGTGTAGAGGTGTCATGTGGAGGGCTCAAAGGTGGCAGTTGTGTGTCAGACACATTCTATTCTATTTGCTACTCCTCAACTGTTGCCACTTCATCTTTTCTCTATTGTGTCTCGTCCACTGTGTTATCTCCTTTTTCTTTCTTAGTTTCTTCGTCTTTGTCATTCTCCTCCTCTTCCTCATCATTCATTCCTACAAAGGGATCCTCTTCTCCTTTCTTAATAGTTGTTAAACCATATATCAACTTCCACATCTTAGTGGATTTATTAACAACATCTTCAATTTTGTTTTGGAGAATGCTGAAGGCTCTGTATTTGGGTGCAAATTTGCTCGCATGCTTCTTGTTAGCCTTAGTTATTTGACCTTTTGTAAGCTTTGGCATTACTCGAGCCAATTTAGACTCTCTTATTTCCTTCTCCATGTTAAGGCAATAATGCTATTTATTTTCAACAATAGAATATAAATCTTTAGGCATTGAATTGTCAAGTTCAAGTGGGGTTTTCTTGAACTTAGCCATCATGGTATAGACTGATTCCTCAACCATGTTTTGTTCTTCCCTACTTAACTTACTGAAATCAATGTTCTTCAAGCCAGTTAAGTCTGCATTATCTTTGATATTATCACAAATATTCTCTAAATTAGACTTGGTGGCATGATTTACCATGCTGAATTGGCTTGTGTCTTCTGACTTAGTCTTTTCTTCATCAGAGTAAGGTTAGCAACATATTTTCTTCTTAATTTATTCTTTACTGGACCTTGCTATTCTATTGCCTTCTTCTTTTCTTGGTCCTTAGCCTTTTGAGTTTTGGCTCTTGTGCTTTCTCTTGTAGTAGGCTTTGCAGGGCTTGGCTGAGCAACCTTCTTTCTCTTTGTTTGTGCTGTAGGCAGTGTGCTTGCTTTCCTCTTCTTGGGTTCTAGCTTAGTTGGTGCTTCCTCGGCTTGTTCCTCCTTGACACCTTCTTCCTCTTCATCTTCACCTATGCCTTGGGTCAAGGCAAGTGGTTCCTGGCCCTGTTCTTCTTCTTCTTCTTCATGTTCATCATCTTCCTATTCTCCTTCTGCAATTCCTTCTCTAAATTTGGCCTTAAGTTTCTTGACCAACTTATCCTTCTTTTTCAATATAGATGCTGTCTTTAGATCCATGTTAACTTTTGATCTAACAACATCATAAGTGTCAAAAGGTTATGCACTTTTATCAATTTCCTCTGCAAGCAATGCTATGATTTTTGTTGATGCCTCATCAATGTTTATCTCATATCTTAGTGGCCTTAGCCATCTAACTCTTGGTACTGCTACTTGAATATAAGTATAATCAATATCAACTAGAAAGCAAATATCATTGATGTGTTTCTCTACTAGGGAAACTAGAATTCTTAGTCTTTGCTTCATGGACTTCTTAAAGTCCTCAAAATACCTTGTCACGATGGTTTCAAAATTTGCTCCCATCTGCTCTATGTACTCATTTATCTATACAACTATAGACCTATTGGTCTTCTATCCTATCTTTCTAAATGAGGGAAATTCATTCTAAACATAGAAAAATATACATATCAAAATTGAACCAAACTTACATTGAGCTCCTTTTGATCTCCTCATAGCTCCTAGGTTCTCCATGATTTGTTGCAACTGAGGCTCTACCATATCATATGTATGAACTCTCTTAACAATTTTGTAGCTTACATCCATTGTAATGCATGGCACACTATTCAGTCAGCTTGACTAGCAAAATTTGTGAGATATGACCCACACAACAAATTCTAGAAGTGGATCTTTGATTGAATCAATGGTCATGCCCCTTTTGTTCCACTTTACCCTTGTGTTCTTCTCAATGGCTTCTTTTGAGTCGCTTCTTAGGGTCTTTGGCCGTTCTAGGGTTGGATATCCTATAGCCCTATGTATGATTCTCTTTGATAACTTAACAGGACCACCTTCCAACCATAGGCATCCATCATGGATTCTACTCAAAACTATTCTAATCCACTCCATTTTGAAGACTGGGGAAATCTAGGGCACATGTTAGTCCCTTTCTCTCAACAATGTTGAATTCTTCTTTCAATACCCCATTCTCACACAATTTTTCATAGGCCTAGCAAATCTCCATGTCACCAATTGTTCCAACCTTTCAATTGTAGCATTTCCTAACATATTGAACCATTACGACTTTTGGTGGGATGACAAATAAAGTGCCAGCAGGGTTATTCTTATATGCAACATTTGGAATCGCCCTAAAATTTGGTTTTTTAACCTCATTGCTAACTAACTAAACATCAAAATCTTCCTTATCCTTAGGGTTTTTGGAGCTAGAAGTCATTTTGCAACCTAGGGTTTCAACAAACTTTGAAACAGCGTAGCTTGACACTTGAGAAATAACTTAGATCGATGAGGTGATGCTAAATCTTTGCTGAAATCTTTGCAAATACTTTGTCTTTTCTTGGAAATCACTTTTCTACTCTGCTTGATCTTTGCTCTATGTTTGAATGATGAAAAATGATCAAAAAATTGACCTTATACCCTTCAATACATAGCATTTATTGCTTAGTGCATAAACAACTATACACTTAGCTCCTTATGTTATTTCTACTTTACTTGGCATCAATGCAAATTCCACTTCACTTGATAGCTTTAGGAATTACCCTTACTCGGCTTCAATAAAAAATTCTCTTTACTTGGTAGCAACTATCATTAATTTTATTTAGCAACAACTACTCACTCGACTCCAACTAGTCTTGGCTGATGACTTCACATACACTAGGATTTTACTTAGATTCAAAAGAAAAAACTTTTCACACTCGACAATAGAATGAAAACTTGAAGATTCAATTCTTGCATCTTTATTCATGCTAATTTATTATTTTTAATACTAATTTGTTTTGGAACTAATGTATGATAAAGCTTTTAAGTATCAGTCCCACATACCTTATTCTTGCTTAGTGTGACCACTTGACCTTTTAGGTGATGTGATCCCTTCATTTGATGTGTTGTATCCATCTTTCTTCTTCCATGTCTTATTCATTTCTCCTGTGATGTGTTCAACATCTACTTTCCCTTTTCCTTTGTTGAACTCAGAGTTAGGTGCCTTTGTCCTTGTTGGGCAGTGCTTGCTGATATGACTAGTCTTCAAACAACTAAAGCATGTAGTTTGACTCAACCATCTATTGTAACTTCCACTGAAATGTGTTCTTATGCAGTTCTCTAGAATGTGTCCATACTCTTGACAATAATGATAGCTATGTCTTGTATTGTAGTCCCAATTGTAGGGATTTTCATGGTTTCTTCCCTTGTTTGATGACCATGTAGACTTGGATCTACACTCAAAGGCTTTGTGTCCAAACTTCTGACAATTGTAGTAGTGTCCTTCAAATCTTGGTGCATGCATGGTCCTTATTCTGCATTCATGTGCCTAATGACCTTTTTTGTTGCACTTGTAACAATGGATCATGTTCCTTGGCTTGGCATTCTGACTAGCATTCTTTCTCCTACAAACATTAGTTGTATGTCCCTTCTTTCCACAATGATGACAAGTAGGTTTAGAGTTCTTACCTTTATCATTCCTTTGTTCAATAGTCTTGGATAACTCTCCTTCTTTAGTGCTTGTATAGCCCAATCCTAATGTGTCTTTGTTGGATCTAGGGGATTTCAGTAATTCCTCAAAGTACTTGATGACTTCATTTGGCTTGTTGAAACTTTAAACAAACTCTTTCTCTCTTTTTAGGTCATTTTTTAGTTGCTCATTCTATAACTTCAATGTAGTTATCTCAATGTCCTTGACATTCAACTCATAATGGGCATTCATCATTTGGCTTACGGTATTCAACTGCATGTTTGAGATCCTAGACAACTCTGTTGATTTTTCTTCCAATCTGTTTGATAAGATTCTTTTGTCTTCTTCAATCATGGCCTTGTCTTCTATAGCTTTCTTCTTTTTCTTAATCACCTCACATAGCAATATAGCTTGTGATTCTTGCTCCAATTTGATATTTTTGATCTCCTCAACTTGTGCTCTATTCTTGTCCATGAGATCTGCAATTGCTGCATCAAATTCACAAGAGTTACCATCTGCAAATAACTTTGTGGTGTCAATCTCCTTTTACTAAGTGTTATTTTCAGCTATGACAATCTCTTTCCTTCTTTTTAGAGAACTTCTCAAGGAATCTTTGGCTTCATCCAGTTGCTGCAATAAGAGATGTATCTCAATCTCCTGATTTTCAATGGTCTTTCCCAACTTGTAAACCTCCATCTCAAGATCTTTTCTCCAAGCTTCAAGGCTTCTCTTGATGAGAACTTAGCTCTGATACCAATTATTGGGATTACAAATGGGAAATGTATACTTCTTGGGGGGTGGGGCTGAATTAGAAGTACTAATCTCAAACCAATAAAACTTTTAACTTTAAAACATTGCATGCATAAACATATAGAAATAAAATGTAAAGAAAATGCAAACACATAAACACTTAACACTAGATATGATTATCCAAAAACCCTCCAATGAGAAGGTAAAACTAGGGTGGGGATGACACCCACAATTCTTCACTACTACAACAATAAAGTTCACCTATTAAGGTTACATGTTTTGATCATTCTCATAATCTACTCTGTGAAAGGCTTGCCCTGTTAAAGGCTAACAAAGGATTGTTAGATCCTACCCTATTAAAGGATTTTAACACCTTGTTAGAAGTGTGTTTGGCTAAAGGACTTTAGAACACTCACTTGGAATGTCACCTTGTTAAAGGATTTTTCTATGACTGTTAAATCAACCTTGATACAACGATTTCATCCTATTGATATAGTTGTTAGAAAGCACAGTAGAATGTTTGATTTGATACAGTTACAATCTTGTATTGCTGATTTCAGATCCAAATTTAGTTCATCATGATCCTCTCTGATATGATATGAAATTTCTATAACCTTGATCATGTGTTCTACTAATTGATTTTACAATGTTGTCCTTCTTCTAAGTCACCTCATCAATTCACCTCTTTCACTACTATCATCTTCTCGCATGCATTCTCTAATGCTCTCTCACATAATGAATTATAGGGTTTCCTCTCCCTTTAAAAAGACTTTGGTGGCTTAGGGTTAGGTATGAATCTATGATTGAGATTCATCCAACTTTCCTGCTTAATTCCTTCCATTTTTCTAATTGGTTGCATGTACATTACATAAGGATTCCTTTGAGATCTATCCATTAGCTAGCATGTAAAATGGTTTACATCTTAGTTTGTGAAGGCATAAACTCTTATATCGATTTTGTGTTGCTCAACACTTGCTAATTAGTGATGCTCGACACTTACTAAAATTCTATCTTGCTTAGCCCTTGAACATGCTTGGCATTTATTGTTCACTCGACACATATACTCATTTGACACTATCTATTTGCTCAGCACATGAGCGACTCGTCACTCATTGCAACTCGACATCTATTATATATGTTGCTAGCTCAGCATGAACTTAGAAAATTTCTTAAGTGTGTTGACACTCAATTGTCAAAACCAATCTAAGATCAACATTGAGAAACTCTTCCAAGTGGAATGTGATGCTAGTAATGTAGCCATTAGAGCTGTCCTAAGCTAAGAAGGGAGACCAGTGGCTTTTCATAGTGAAAAACTCAATGATGCCAAAAGAAAGTATTCCTCTTATGACCTAGAGTTGTATTCTCTAGTCCAAGCTCTCAGGAAGTCAAGGAACTATTTTCTCCCAAAGGAGTTTTTTGTGTATTCAAACAACCAATTCCTCAACTTCCTTAGTTCTCAAGAAAAACTAAGCAACAAGCATATGAAATGGGTAGTATATTTGCAAGCCTACACATTTACAATTAAGCACAAGAAGGGAGTGTAGAACAAAGTAGCTAATGCTTTGAGTAGAAGACTCCTCAAAATCCAAGAAATTAAACTTCAGAGCATAGATATAGATAGTTTCAAAGATCTATATGTTGATGATGAAGATTTTGCTCAAATTTACAAGGTATGTAAGGAGTTTAAAAACAACTTTCATGGTGAGTTTTTTTATTATACATTGAAAAATGACCTATTGGTTAAGGGAAATTAACTTTGTGTTCCTAGAGGGTCAATGAGGGAAAATTTGATCCAAGAGAAACATAATGGGACACATAGTGGTCATTTTGGAGTCAATAAGACTCAAGAATTAGTCACTAGGTTCTATTTTTGGCCTAAGATGACTAGGGCATTAAACAAATATGTTTGGAGTTTCATAGTGTGCCAAAAATCCAAGGGGACATCCTCAAATGCTAGTCTTTACCAACCACTTCCAGTCCCTAGTAGACCATGGGAATGCATAAGTATGGACTTTGTAGCTGGTCTACCCAAAACAAGGTAGGGATATGATAACATCTATGTGATTGTGGATAGGTTTAGTAAGATGGCTCACTCTATGCCTTGCAAGATTATATATGATGCTTGTCAGATTGCTAATTTTTTTTTTCAAAGAGGTAGTTAGGATTCATGGGCTACCTATGAGTATTGTTTTAGACAGGGACACCAAATTCATAAGCCACTTTTGGAACACTCTATGGAGAATATTTGGAACTAACTTGTCTTTTAGATCTACCCACCCTCCATAGACTGATGGTCAAATAGAGGTTACAAATAGGAGGCTTGGAAACCTACTGAGGTGCCTTACAAAGAGTATGGGCATACTTAGGATCAAGTCATTGGGCAAGTTGAATATGCTTAAAATGATACATTGAATAGATCAATAGGTAAGGTTTCCTTTGAATTGGTTTATGGGTTTATCTTAGAGGAGTTTTAGAATTGAGAACTTTGAAAGATTGAATTCTAAGTAGTGGCTATGCTGAGGACTTTTCCCAATCAATGAGGGAGGTCCATGAAAGTGTAAAGAAGACATTGATAGGAAATGCTAATAGACTAAAACAAGAGTTGGATGCCACAAGGAGGGAATTATAGTTTCAGATTGGGGATCTTGTGATGATATATTTGAACAAAAAAAGATTGCAAAAAGGAATACCACACAAGCTCCAAATGAGAAGGTTAGGTCCTTGCAGAATACTTGCCAAATATGGGGAAAATGCATATAAGGTTGAGTTACTTACAGACCCAGGATTGTCACTAGTTTTCAATATTGTGGATTTGGTTGCCTATAAAGGACCTAGTATAGATGCTGATCAAAGTATCCAAGAGGTCATACAAGATGTATCAAGCCTTTAGCTCAGTCCTCCCTTGCCCTCTGCAAGCAACCAAAATATTGGATTCTAGAGTCTACAAGAAGATTGGGACCAAGGCCTACTTGGAACATCTTATCCAATGATTAGGTAAAGGTGATGCTGATGCTACTTGGATTAAGGAGTTAGACTTTAAAAGGTTGGGCATTGATCCAAGCCTACTCAATCCAAGGATGGATTAACCTCTTTTGGTTTGGGAGGGTATGGTGTACGAGCACCTAGTCAAAGTTTTCAATTTTTGGTTTCTAGTTGGTTTAGTTTTGGGCATGTACTGACTCTAGCCAAGTCAAGGGTGTGAGTGAGTTTGGACTTTCTAGATGCCATCTTTTTGGGTTGAGGAGTTTCTAGGTAGATGTTGTGGTGTGTTTATGAGTTTGAATTGGTGTCAAGAGGCATAGGTCTAGGACTTGAGAAGCTTGAAGAAGGTGTGCTTTTAACCCACCTTGTCATCTATGATGTGATTTCAATCTCTTTTATGGATTAGGTCTCCTAGCATGTCATTTCAGAAGTAGGAAGTGAATAGATGTTAAAAAATATCAAGTTGGGCAAAATTTGGGGAAAGTTGTCAAGCAGGCAAAAATGGCCTAAACCATGCATATTGATGTCTTAGGGGAATTACTGTTTAGACATCATTTTTGGTTCAATCTAGATAGGTCGGGAGGTTCCCAAATAAAGGAGAGCAAAGTTGGTCAAGGATGCCAAAAGTTGTCAAGATTGTGCAACTTTGTGAAAAGTTACTTGACAACTTCTTGGCAAAAAAGTTGGAAAGTGCAAGGAAGAACTTGGTGCTTATGCCAACCACCTATAACTTCTTTGGGAACCTATAAAATCATCAACCAAACACATCCCAAGGATTGGATTTGTAATAAGCAAGTTTGAGAAAGTGAATACACATTTTTCTAGTTGAAACTAAGATAGTTTGTAGCATTTGAGTTGCATGTATAGACAAATGGATTGAGAAATCCAATATGATGTTGGATTTGTGCTGCTCATTTTTGTATAATAATTTTCTATTCAAGTTTCCAGGTTGTATGTGTTCATCTAATTAGGTTTTGAAATTCTTTTCTAAGTAGTATGTGTGTTCTTTCAGTTTTGACTATTTGAGCAATAATGGCTCTCCCATGAATTCTTGTTGTGTGTTCTTCATGGTTTTAGGGGACTTGGGAGTAGATCCTATTTGCATATTTTATATAAGTTTTGGGGCCCTGGAAAGCATGTCAAGAAATTTTAAGGTAATGTCCTAGGCAAGTTTGTTGTACTTGGTTAGGAAATCACATATTGGAAGGAGAGTTTTTGGGGTTTGAAAGTGTTTGATACTTCAAACCAAGTGATTTAGAACGAGGAGGGTTGAGTAGTGTTAGTATCTACCAAAGGAAAAGATTCCATATCAAGTTTTTAAGGGGAAGAGGACATACCCTAACCAGACCAGTCAACATTGGTGTGAAACCCTTAAAAATAGGCCTAAAAGTTGCTTTCTGGTGTACGACCACCTTGGAGATTTGAGACCCACAAAATATTTAAGGTTTTCCAAAAGGGTCTTTAGATATAAGGTTTTTTCCCCAATCCCTTTAGATAAATTCAAAACTAAAACCTAGAAACCCAAGTTGGAGGGCTAATCCTAGTAGCCCTGTTTGTGGCAGTTTTGGTTTAGGAGCAAAGAACTTACTGATAGTTAGTAAGATTGATTCCTAGAAGTCCAAGGAATGTCTAAAACTACTTGTGAGATCCATCACTTTGCATGGTTGAGGAAATTGGTTAGAAAGCCATTGGAATAAGATCAACAAGTGGGTTGTGAAAAGGTATTTGGGTAAAGAAAGAACCATAGCTATTGGTGTAACTAGGTGGTGAGTGGATAGAGGATAGGATGGAGGTCCTCTAGGGATTAGGGAATCAAAAGAACCCTAATAGACTAATATCAAGCCTAAGTAAATTCTTGAAAAGGTAGGATTTAGAGGTAGTTCAACCTAGTATTACATCAGTACTTCACTAGTTTCATTAGTTGTAATGATGGCATTCCCATGCTCGGTCTTTATGTCTTGTCCATGATCTATATTGTTCTTTTCATTGCTCCCTTTGGATTCTTTTTTCTCAATTTCTTTTTTTATTCATCTCCTTTTTTGGTTTGTCCATAAGAAGTGACTTGAAAATTTGATTTAGCTTTCCAATTCATAAGATGAGAATGGAGAGTTTGTTACAGGATGTGTTTTTTATGCTTTGCTATTTTGTGTCATGGAATAGACGACCTTACCATTTCAACACTTTTCCTTTTTCTATCTTTTTTATTTTTTATAGTGATCCAATCCTTCATGTTTTCCTTTCTTAGATCTCTCAATGCTAAGGGTTGAATTCTTGGATCTTTACCCTTCCGTGTGTATTTAGTCTGGGCAAATAAATTTTCTTGTTTTGATAGAGATTTATTTTTGAGAATGTCACCAAAGGTATTATTTTGTCCTAGAGCCTAAGATCTTTCCTACCTCTGCTTGCTAGTTTCTAGGAAATTTGTTAGGGCTTTGAATCTATTTGTTGTCTAAAGGTTGAAAGTAATTACATATTTTGTTTTGACAAATAAGTTGTTTGCCTACTTTTTCACGAATGAGTTTGCAAATTGTAGAGCCATTTTTTACATTTCAAATATTCTTATCTAATCATCTTCTTTAAAATGTCACAAGATTTCGAATAAAAATATATAATCATGATTTCTCTTATAGTTTAACATTCTCACAATTCCCTGCTACAATATATTTCTTTTTGAAGTATAATTGGATTTATTATTTATGCTCACAATACATTGTAGAGTGTTGGAATAATTGATTAATTATGTCTTTGATGTTAGACAAAATGTCATGTCATTACCAGTCAATGTATGTTGAGCTCACTTGGGCAATGAAGACAATTTTTTGTCTGCCGAGTATTCTAAAGTTTGCCTAGTTCATAAGATAGTATCTATTGACTTCACTTGGGCGTCAAAGGAAAGATTGTGGAAGTTGAGTGTTAATTGATCTCACTCAGTTAATGAAGTAAATTTTGGATGGTACTAGTGTTAACCAAGCTCACTTGGTTACCAAAGGAACTTTGTGAATATGCAGTGTTGACCAAGTTTACTTGGTGAACATAGGATTTTCTTTTTTTGGCATATTAAGCTCAATTTAATTGTTTGTTGGTTCTAGCTGATTGAGGAGATGAATATTAATTATTCTTATTGTCTATCGAGTAGGGTTGACTAACAAAGGATTTTCTTGTTTTGGCATTTAAGTTCAATTGAATTGTTTATTAGTTCTAGCCGACTAAGGAGATGAATATTAATTATTCTAAGTTATATTCTAGCCGATTTGACAATATGAAAGGTATAAATATAAGGTCAAGTTGAGATTTAAAAGTGTGTGAATGCATGGAAGATAATTGAAGATTTAATGATGCTAAGAGGAAGGGAATTAGAAGGATAAGCAAAATATCCTTGTGAAGCTAAAAAGATATATTCGATCAAGAAGGATCAAGACAAGCTAGAATTGAGATTTGTAATCAACAATTTAGTTACATTTAAAATCAAGTCATCTCACTGTTACTCTCTAACCATTGTAGTAGTGATCTAAATCTCTTAACAAAGTTAGCTTCACAACTATTTGTAAATTCTCTAACAAGGTGGCATTTCTATTAAATTGTCCAAAGACCTCTAATAAGGCCACTCTTTAGAGGGTGATTAAATCCTCTAATAGGGTCACACCTAATAGTGTGTTTTGTAACATTTAACAAGGTTGGCTCCTAACAGGGCTCACTTCAGAAGAGTGAAAATCAATAACAAGTTGCAATTGGTGGGTTTTCCCAAATTGGGTTTCGATGTTAAATCTTGGTGTCAGATGTGTTCATGCTATTTCTCTTATGTTTTTGCACCTAAGTTATAATAATAGTAATCATAGATAATATATTAATATTTTCATATTAAGTATTTACCGAGCATTTTTCAGTGTTTACCGAGTTACAACATTTTTTTCTGTATTAATCGAGCAACAACAGAGTTCAATTTTCAGAATTTATTTTGTACTAACATCTAAGGGATCTGGGATTTATTTTTGTAGTAACTAATTCAACCCTCCCCTCTTAGTTACTCCTCTTATATTTCCAATAATTGGTATCAGAGATTTTGGTGCTTGCAGAAAAGGTTTCAATGACCTAAGGTAAAGATCAGGATGTCTTACAGAAGAGAGATTCTCAAGTTGAACTGAGACAATTTTGCAGATGACAAGGACTTATGAGGTTACATTTGGCAACTATCAGTGATTTAGGCTATAAGTATCTCAATACTGAATACAAGACTCCTATTGGAACATTATTATTTGAAGATATTGTTGAAAAGAAAAATCATAACATCATGATGATTGAGATTGCATCTGCTCTTAATTATGTTGACTTTGATGAAGTAAAAGACTACTACAGCTTATGAAATGTGGATTAAATTGAAAGACATTGGAGGAGATGATAATGAAAGAAGAACTAAAGTAGAGAGTCTTAGAGGAAAATTTAATCAGATGAAAATGAGAGAAGATGAAAACATTGCAAAATATGTGAAAAGAATCAAAGCAAGTGTGAGTGCAATCAAAGCATCTGGAGGAGATATTGATGAAAAAATAGTTGTAAGCAAGGTATTCATAACCCTTCTTCCTATCTATGCAATTAGAATGTCTTCTATTCAAGAGATGAGATGTGATCCAAATAATGATATAACTTTGGATGCTCTAGTTGGAAGATTGACAACTTTTGAGTTGGATAACTATGATAACTATGTTCCTAGTTCCAAAGGTATTGAGTCTACATTTGAAGCCAAACTCTCACTCAAGAAAAAGAGTAAGAAATCAAAGGTTAATCAATCAGAAAGTGAAGACAAAGAATAAAGTTTAGACGTTGATCTTGAAGTTGTCAAAGCCCTACTTGTAAGAAAATATTCTAAAGAAAGAGGAAAGTACAAAGGTAAGATTCCTCTAATTTTCTTTTCTTGTAAAGAAGTTGGTCACATTGCTGCAAGGTGCCCAAATAGAGAAAACAAGGATGAAAAGAAAAGTAATAAGTACAAAGGAAAAAAGGAATTCAAAAACTACAAGGACTTTAAGGATAAAAGGTAAGAAATCTTGTTTTATAGCTAAAGATTCTGATAATAGTGAGGATGAAATGGTATATATTGCTGTAAAAGATGAATTTGATGATGAAAGAGGTAAGATGGAACTTATCTCTCATGTTAGTAAAAATGATACATGGATTATTGAGAATGGCTGCTCACATCATATGACTAGAGACAAAACAAAGTTTGAGCACATGGAATATTATGATGGTGGAAGTGTGAGATTTGGAAACAATGAACCTTGTTGCATAAAAGGAAAAGGATGTATCTCATTAACTGATGGACTTACATGTGATAATGCTTATTGAGTTGAAGGACTAAAGCATAATCTATTGAGTGTGGCACAATTGCATAACATTAGATTCAAGGTAGAATTTATGAATGGGAAGGCCAAACTACTGGATGGATAAGGAAATTTGATTGGATCTGGCAAACAAACAAAAGGTAACTTATTCTATCTAGATCTCTGTGAAAGTTCATATTTTATTGCTCAAGTAGAAGAAAGTTGGTTATGGCACAAAAGATTATGTCATGTAAACTTTGATAATCTAGGTAAAATAAGCAAAAATAGAAGAGTAAGAGGTATTCCTAGCTTTAGGAAACCTGATATGGGTCTATGTAAAAACTGTCAAATTAGTAAGATGGGAAAGACTAGCTTCAAAAGAAAGAACTATCATTTTGAAGAAGTCTTAGAGCTTGTGCATAAAAAGTTATGTAGACCTATTGGAATAGAGAGTTATAGTGGAGATAAGTTTTTCATTCTTTTTGTTGATGACTATTCTAGAATGATGACCATAATGTATTTAAAAGAAAAATTAGAAGCTTTTCAAAAATTCAAGTGGTATCTGGCAAGATTAGAAAAAGAAATTGGAAAGAAGTTGAAATTTTTAAGATTAGACAAAGATGGTGAATTCATTTCCAATGAATTCAAAGAATTTTGCATTGAAAAAGGAATTAAAAGACAAGTATCAACCCCTAAAAGAAGGAATAGATCTATCATGGATTGTGCAAGAACACTAATGATAGAAAATAATGTTGCAATGAAATACTAGAAGGAAGCTATAAGCACTGTAGTACATACCTTGAACAGAGTACAACTGAAGAAAGACTCAAATCAAACTCCTTATGAACTATGGTATGGATACAAACTTAATGTAAGTTACTTGAAAGTATTTGGCAACAAATGTTATATCTTGAAAGAATCTAGGATAGGTAAATTTGATATCAAAGGTGATGAAGGCATATTCCTAGGATACTCCTATAGAAGTAAAGCATACAAATGTTTGAATTTATCTACTCATAAAATCATAGAAAGTGCACATGTGAGAATTGATGAGTTTGCAGAAAAGAGTGAAGAAGAAAGCAACAAAGAGCTTGAGGATTACAAAAGATTTGTTTACTATGAATCTAATACCTTGCCAAATCTATTTGGTAGACAAGAGGCTTCACCTCCCAAGTCCCCAAAATCTCCAATAGCTATTGAGTTGTATATAGTGCAACCCGAGTCATAGTCTGAAGCATCCAAGTTACAGTCAGAGGCTACCGAGCTATTACTATAGTAAACCAAGTCTGATGGACCTAAGTCAGAAATAGCGAGACTCGAGCTTAATAATGAAGTTCATTAAGAAATTAGTAAAGCAAACTACAAATTCAAAGAACCCGTGCTAGCAAGATATGTCAAAAGGCATAATGCGCTTGACCAAATCATTGGAGACAAATCAGATGGAACAATGACAAGAAACAAATTGAAAAAAACATGTTTACTTGTTGAATTTGAGCATAAAATGTTAAAGATTCTTTGGATAATGAAAGTTGGATTGAAGCAATGAATGAGGAAATAGAACAAATAGAAAGGAATAAAACCTGAAATCTTGTTCCTAGACCCAAGGATAAAATGTAATTGACACAGAATGAGTATTTAGAAATAAGCTAGATGAAGATGGAAAAGTTTCTAGAAACAAAGCAAGGTTAGTATGTAAAGACTATTCTCAAGAAGAAGGTATTGATTATGGTGAAACTTTTGCTCCTATTGCAAGATTAGAAGGTGTTAGAACTTTACTAGCCTATGCATCTCATAGAGGATTTAAAGTTTATCAAATGGGTGTAAAATGTGCATTCTTGAATGGAATTCTTGATTAGGAAGTCTACATTGAACAACTTGAAGGTTTTGTAGGTCCTAGGAAAAGAGACATGGTTTGAAAATTACACAAGATATTATATGGTCTCAAGCAAGCTCTTAGAGCTTGGTATGAAAGACTTCATACATACTTGGTATAGATTGGTTTTAAAGAACAAATGATAATAGTAGTCTATATATCAAAGAAGTACTAAACAAAAGGATTGTGATGTTAGAGATATTCATGGATGGCACTCTATTCATAGGAAATGATGACTTGTTCAAGGAATTTTTAGAAGAAATGAGTAAAGAATTTGAGATGTCTAAAAATAAAATTCTTTGTTGGATTGTAGATCCAATAGAAGAAAGATGGTATCTACATTACTCAATCTAAATATATTAGGATAATAATAAAGAAATTTGGAATGGAAGATTCAAGACCAACTTGAACCCTTATGTCTACTAGATATAAGCTTTCCAAAAATGATGATTCCAAAGAGGTAGATCAGACCATGTATAGATCAATGATTGAAAAATTGCAGTATATACTACATACAAGGTCTGATATTGCATTAACAGTCAGTATGGTGGAAAGATTTTTAGAAAATCTCAAAGAAAATCACATGATGACAAACAAAAGAATCATGAGATATCTGAAAGGCACTGAAAAATATGTTTTATGGTACAAAATAGGAGGCAATTTGGATTTCAAAGTATTCACAAATGCTGATTGGGTAGGAAGTATTGATGACAGAAAAAACACTAGTGGTGGAGCATTCTTTCTTGGTAAAAGACTAGGGTCTTGGACAAGCAAGAAATATAATTGTATCTCTTAGTCAACACCAGAGGCAAAATATGTGGCAACAGTAGTCAATTGTTCTAGTATTTTTTGGTTCAAACAACTATTGGTAGGTATGAAGATAGAGATCAAGGATCTAGTAGTTCCATACTATGATAACACTGGTGCAATCAATATATCAAAGAATCCAGTGATGCATACAAAAACAAAACACATTGTTATACAATATCATTTCTTGAGAGAATTGGTACAAGACAAAAAAGTAATATTGGAATATGTGAAGATAAAAGAACAAATTGCAGACATATTCACCAAGCCATTACCTAAGGATGCATTTTTGTATCTAAGAGGTAAGATAGGGGTCATTCCCCTATCCAAAGATCACTAAATAAAGTTTAGTGATGCATCAATCAAAGTGTGTTGAAAATCAATCAGTTGGTGCAGTATTGACAAGGGCATATTGCAAATGAATTAGTACTTGAGGTACATTGATATTCACTGATTATTATCATTGGCATTAGATGTCAAAGAGGGAGAAGTTTGATGTCATATCTCATAGAAATTTTGCAAAGAGATGTATAAAGAGAGAATGAACTTAGTTTGATATCAAAGGCAGAGTTTTCTATCATAAGATGTTGTAGCAGAGAGAAGTTTTTTGATAGAGGGAGAAACTGAGGGAAAAAAGAGTTTACATTGATAGAGAGAGTTCTCATGGATGAGAATCAGAATGAAAATAAGGATAATCTCTACTTTATTCTTGCTCTGAAAATTTCATTGTACTATGACATGTTGTGTTACCATCAATGCTAAAGAGGGAGATTGTTGGAACAATTGATTAATTGTGTATTGTCTTTGATGTTACACAAAATGTCATGTCATTACCAGTCAGTGTATGCTGATCTCACTCAAGCATTGCCTAGTTCAGAATACAATATCTATCGAGTTCAATCAGGTGTCAAAGGAAAGATTGTGGAAGTTGAGTGTTAACCAAGCTCACTTGGTTAATGAAGGAAATGTTGGATGGTACCTGTATTGATCGAGCTCAGTTGGTTACCAAAGGAACTTTATGAATATGCAATGTTGACCAAGTTCATTTGGTTAACACAAGAAAATCATTTATGAGTTAGTGTCTACCGAGTAGGGTCATCTAACAAAGGATTTTCTTGTTTTGGCATATTAAGTTTAATTGAATTGTTTGTTAGTTCTAATCGACTGAGGAGATGCATATTAATTATTCTATGTTATATTGTAGCCGATTTGACAATATGAAAGATATAAATATAAGGTCAAGTTGAGATTTTAAAGTGTGTGAATGCATGGAAGATAATTGAAGATTTAATGATGTTAAGAGGAAGGGAATCAGAAGGATAAGCAGAATATCATTGTGAAGCTGAAAATATATATTCAATCAAGAATGATCAAGTATACAAGCTAGAATTGAGATATGTAATCAACAATTTAGTTGCATCTAAAATCAGGTCATCTTATTGTTACTCTCTAACCATTGTAGCAATGATCAAAATCTCTTAACATAGTTAGCTTTAAAACTATTTTTAAATCCTCTAACAAGGTGGCATTTCTATTGAATTGTCCAAAGACCTCTAATAAGGGCACTCCTAATAGGGTGATTAAATCCTCTAACAGGGTCACACCTAACAATTTATTTTGTAACTTTTAACAGGGTTGGCTCCTAACAGGGCTCACTTCAGAAGAGTGAAAATCAGTAACTAGTTGCAATTAGTGGTTTTTCCCAAATTGGGTTTCCACGTTAAATCTTTGTGTCAAATGTTTCCACTTTAGAATATTTGACCAACTTGTGTTTGTCATGTTGTTGAAATTTATGGAATGAATATGTAGAATAGTTATAACTTGTAATTAGGAAATAGAATTTGATTCATACATTGTTTGGATACAATTGTCAAATATAAACTACACAATTATGCTGCTGAAAATTTATTTAGAAATCTTAAATCTTAGACCTAAGCAACCAATGAAAATTCAACATTAAATTTTCTAGGAAAATGATTACTATTAGCTATGGTTTGAAAGAAATTATTTGAAAGCTTCAATAGAAACTCACATAAAGATTCATCAAACAAAATGTATATTTGTCACATATTGAAACATAATTATTGATTAAAAGTCTTTCTGAAAAATAGATACATTCAAAATAGAAAACTTAGTAAATTATGCTTGTTGTTTTCAAAGATCATAGACATGTGAAAATTATAATTGCTTGCTTATTAGTGTTTAATATATATATAATTTAATTTTTGAATTTATTTTTAACTTATTTTTTATATGTAAAAGGCCATAAGGCCCAAATTTAGAAATAAATTTGATATCCATTTTAGTGAAGTATCCAAGATTAGGGATAGATAATTATCTTTGATTAAAGCTTAACTACTCTAATAATCGATTCCAACTTCTAAACTTCTATAATTGTAGTACTACTTTTTTATATCCTTATTGAAGTACCTATCAAAATAAAATAAGCTAAGATCAAGTTGTTGGAAACACAATTAATACTTTATGAAATACAAGTTAACATTTTATAATCTATTATATACAATCAAAATATGGTTAATATTTTTATTATGATTCTACATATTTATATATGATTTGATTTTTATTTTGGTTGTTTTAGAACATCTATATTTAACCTTTATTAGATTATATCCCATATAAACTTTTATCCTTCTACAATTATTACTATCTAAGCGCAAATTATGTCTAATGGTTAACATATCAACTTTATCTTGTTAATATCTCTTCTCGATCTACTCCTTTATTTGCAAGGTTATTTAATTCTTTATTGCCTTCTCTATAAATATGTTTGATGATTATTTCTTTGAAATTATTGACTATATCTAAGGCATACTCAGGTTTAGAATTTAGGATCCAATTAGGGGGTTCCCTTTTTCTTAATGTATTAGAAATAATTTGTGGGGCTCCTTATATAATTAATTTCTTAATTGCAATATCTCAACTAAGTCTTAATCCTTCTATCAGGGCTTTATAATTCTACTAAATTATTAGACATTAATCCTAAGGGTTTGATAATTTTAATTAGACATAGTCCCTTATTTGAATAAATTATACATCCTAAGCCTATTGATCCTAAATTACCTCTAGAAACCCCATCAAAATTTAATTTTGACAATCTTGTTGGAAACAACAATTAGAACAATTGTTATGTTATCATTGATGTCAAACCTTATTCATGAGACAATTTACTATATGATTTGAGTGTTATATGTATTTGATTGATGAAGAGGATTTGAGAAGTTGGCCATAACAAAAGCACCTAGAGGAAATATTTAGTTATGAAGAGGAAACTACAAATGGACACTTGATTAATTAGACTTTAACAAGATAAAGTGATTGTCTAATCATACTAGAAGAGAAGAAGATGGTTATAATGAAGCCCTAAAAAAGCGACCAAAGATAGATAAAATGCACATAGTTGATTGAGCAAAAAAGTAGAAGATTAAGGAACTAGCCATACATGCCAAGTGATGCTAGTGTTGACCAAGCCACAACAGGTGTTGAGTAGAAATAGTGTCGACTAAGAATTAGTATTGATCAAGTGACAGTATGTGTGTTGAACAAGAAATTTAGTAGCAACTCAGTAATCTAGTGATGACTAAGCATCAAAACACAGTTTTGGCTGACATACATCATTCTAACAGTTTATGAGAAATCATAATTCCCAATCTACAAAGTTGATTTCTTGGGATATGTAAGTGTGTTGAAGATAAGGATGGATGACCTGGAACATTTAAATCAAGGGAAATCATGATTGTGTGTTTATATGCAATAATTCAAGAAGAATTTTGGAGAAGTTTCTAGAATAGAAAGGAAATGTTGGAAGGCTTTGATGAATTTGATCTAATTCTTAGATCTATAGTAATGTTTAAGTGGAAAAAGATCAAAACTACCTATTTAAGGAGAGACAAGGGCTAACTTTCAATATTGTTGGAGAATTTTTTGATGCTATTGATTGGTAAACTTAAGTGGAAGGCCGAGAAGAATTAAGAAGAGGTGAAGAGTGATTGCTTGAAGGTTGCCAAGTGAATTAGAGACTAAAAGGAGGATGAAGGCCAATCAATGGATAAACATTTGAGATGAACTGAGATCTGTAATTGCAAAGTGAGTTGTATTTGTTAGATCAAAACCTACTATTACGTTCTAACCATTGTATCAGTATTGAAATCCTTTAATCAAGGTTGACCTAATAGTCATATATAAATCCTTTAATCAAAGTGGCATTCTAATGGAATGTTCTAAAGTCCTCTAACAAGGCCACTCCTAATAGGGTGATTAAATCCTTTAACAAGGCCACATTTAATGTATTTTTTAACCTTTAATAGGGTTAGCTCTTAATAGAACTCACTTCAAATGAGTGAAAATATTGGTGACGTGTTACTAGTGGTTTTTCCCAAATTGGATTTCCATGTTAAATCCTAATGTTAAACTTGTTTGGATGTTATATATGATGATTTACTATTAATATTTACATTCTTCAAGTTAGTTATATTTAGGATAATGGAATACTAGTTGATTTTACTAAAATCATACTATAGAGATCGAGCTAATGAATGTGAAGATCTGAAATAGTTCAAGTGTTTATTTGTTCAATTAGTAGATATGAACCTTAGATAACTAATTCACACCCCTCTCAGTTATTCTAAACATTCTAAAAATTGGTATCAGAGCATAGGTGCTTGTAGTGAAAAGTTTCAAGGTATTTGAAGTTAAAGATCATGATGTAGAAAATGGAGGTACTAAGCTTAAACAAAGATAACTTTCCTGCATGAAAAAGTTTTATGAGGCTACATCTAGCAGGAATTGGTGATGGTGCAATACATTTTGTGGATAATGCATATGTGGAAATAACAACAATCCCTCTAGCAACCCAACAACTGAAACAGAAACAAGAACACAACCAAGCTATTTTGGAGATTGCATTAGTCCTAAGTTATCCCAAGTTTCATGACATTAAAAATTGCAAGACTGCTAAAGAAATGTGGGACACACTATAGAACATCTATGGATGAGACAAGAATGTCCCGAGAGCAAAATCTAAAAGCTTAAGAGGTAAGTTTGATGAAATGAGAATGGTATAAGGTGATAATATAATCTAGTATTGTGCAAGAATCAAATAGGTTGTTAATGCTATAAGAGCAGTAGATAGAAATATTGATGATGAAACTATAATCAACAAGATATGAGAAATCTACTTCATATTTATGTTATTAGGATTTCTCCAATACAAGAACTGAGATGTACTCCAGGTAATGACCTTACTCTAGAAGGTGTGATCGGTAGACTTACTACTTTTGAGATGTCAAACTTTGATAACTTCACTCCTACCACTATTGAAACTACTTCTAAATCACAACTAGTTCTTAGTAAGAAAGGAAAAGGAAAATATGTGAAAAGTGATAGTGATACTTTTGATGATGAATTAAATGAGCTTGAAGCATTGATGGCTAGAATACTTCCAAGAGGCAAAGGGAAATACAAAGGTAAACTTCCTATAATCTATTTTTAATGTAACAAAGTTGGTCATATTGTTGTAAGATGTGCTAGAAGACAAGACATAGATGAAAGAAAAAGTACAAATGAAGAAGAGATGATTGAGACAATAGGAGAAAAGGGGATTACAAAGACAAAGGTAAGAAATCCTATTACATTGCTAAAGAAGAAACTAATAATGAATCTGAAAGTAATGATGAAGAAGTTGTCTGTGTTGTTATGAAAGAAGGTTCTGATGAAGATGCAAAAATTGCATTAATCTCTTATGTGAATAAAAGTGATAGATGGATAATTGATAGTGGTTGCTCAAATCACATAACTACTGATAGAAGTAAATTTGAGAATATTGGACCATATAAGGGTAGCTATGTTAAATTTGGTAATGATGTACCATGTCTTGTGAAAGGTAAACGATCAATATAATTGATTGACAAGATCAAATGTGACAATGTTTATGTAATGCCTACCCCTAGTTTACTTTTCATGTTGTATTGCCAAATTCTTTTAGGCTAGCTTTATGGTTATGTTTTATGTTTTAGTGGTACTCGGTTACCTAATTTGATTGGATGATTGTTTCGTACTCAGTTTATATATTTGATGAGCTACTTGATACTTGGTTATTTCATGTGTTCATATTATTCTTCGATGACAATACTTTGTATGTTCATATAGTGATTTTAGTTATTTCACGATGACAGTTAGATGGATGATTTATATGTAGTTTTATATGGTTACTTACCCCATAGTTGCATGTGTATGGTGTATATGTATGTTTTACTTTATGTTTGATGTTTTTGATGTGGTTGAGGGAGGGAGTTGTAGTCACCTTCTAGTCGAGATCTACATGATGCACCACTCCCCACCATTGCATATTTAGTTTAGATTTATATGTATATGTACATGCTTGGCTTTTATGTAGATCGTAGGTACCAGGCATTGACTTCCCTGAATTGCTAGGATGAGCACGCCCTATCGTAATATCTCAATGGTAAAGAGGGGAGATAGATCTTGAGTCCAAATCCTAAACCTAAGTCAATTGTCATAGAAAATAGGACAAGTATCTGAGTTATTTACCCTTTTGAATTCGTCAAGTGATGTGAATTTGAGATCTTGACCCTTTAGCTTCATTTAGTACTTTGTCGTTAAAATGAATTTTCTTATTTAGATTTGTGGGTCTATTGTGATTTTTAGTAATAATTAAATCAAATTAAGAGAATATTAAATGATTTAATTTAACAAAAAAATTATAAAGAAAAAATAAAATTTAATTATATTTAATTAATTGAGAAATTAATTAAATAGAAGAATTAAATTTAAAAAGATTCAATTACAATTTTGTTTTTTTGGATCGGTAAACAACCAAAGCCTAGATTAATTATTGTTACTTATCATAATTAATTATTTGTATGTGTTAAGCAAATTTGAACCCAAGACCTCCCACATGAGAGGCTCACAAGTTACCATTGTGTTGTAGGCTCTTGCTTGGTTCAATTAAAGTACTTATTTGGTGTAATAATATTAATTTAATTTAATAATAACTAATTTAGTAGTTTCATTTTAATTAATGAACTCTAAATATTAAATTAATAAATATATTATTAAAGATGTCTTGTGACGTAATAAAGAGAGAGAGAATAGATTAAATATAGTTTATTTTAATTAAAAATGCAAAAAGTTGCACATGACATTAAAATAATAAAGAAAAGGGTTTACATGTTTAAAAAATTGAAACCCTAAAGGAGAAAGCTCTTTATTAAGAAATTAGAGCTCATTTTCTCCACAAACAGGTTTGGAGGAGCAAATTTTGAGAAAGAGGGTTTTTAAGAAGACGAGAATTCTCGAAATCTCTGAGCATTCATCTAGTTAGCATCAGATCGAGGTAGGAAAGTTGCTTGAGTTTATCACATTAGTTGTTTTCAAATATTTCCTTTATCTTCTTTTTGCTTGTGTGAGAATTTTGATTAAGATATGGTTTTGTTTGAAACCCTCATTTGTGTAATTATTGTTCTTCAATATGGAAATGTTTGTAAACAAAAAAAAATCAAATTTGAAACCCTCAAGTTGAAAAATTATGTTTGGTTATCAACTTAGATGGAATTTGTTTTTATTGGAAAATTCAGATCCGTTTTGAATGGGAATTGAATTGGGAAAACTAGTCTTTTTATTTATAAATAAAATAAAATGGTTTGCTGGAAAATATTTACTATGTTTTATAAAAATAATTCAGTTTATAGAGTGGGGTTGTTTGCTATTTTTAAAAGTAACTTTTAATTATTAATTTAAAAAAAAAAAAGGAGAGAAGGGGTTGTGACCCCCCCTCCCCCCCCGGCTGTGATGGCATGCATGCTACCAAGGCAACAAATGCTACTAAGGCAGGCTGCTTGCGGCCTCCCCTATGTTTGGGGTTGCGATATGAAATCACATAAACTATGATTTTTTAATATTAAAATAATAATAATAATATTATCACTAATTATTATATTATTTAATTTTAATAATAATAATTAATATATAAATAAATATTAATTTATTAGTAATTTAATAATAATAATTAATAACTTAATAAATATTAATAAAATTTTAATAATAATACTTAATTATAAGACATTGTTAATTTGTATATTATTTTAAAATTTGAATAGACATATTTTTTATATGGTTATTTAAGAGAAAATTTCCATTTAAAATTTGAGGGTGTTATTTTAAAAAAGGATTTAGTTTATATGGAATTGATTTCTACACTAACGAAATTTTTTGTTACACTCATGAACTTGAGAAAACTTTGTTAGATATGGCACTTTAAAATAAAATGGAAACTTGAACCCTGTTTGTAAATCGAACTTGTATATTTTTGAATCAAATGATTTATGAAACTACTTTTAGTGTGAGGAATGGTTTATTTTATTGGGTCTGGGTTTGATTTAGAATGTTGACCAATTAGGATGTTTACCAGAGGCTTGGGAGATTTTGTTCTATGATGATGTTATGTACATTTTGGTCACGATCTTTTATTACCAATCACTGTGATGCATTCATGTAATTTTGTGATGAGTTTTGATTAATTATTTCCTAATGCTTTCTAGTTGCTTGTATAGGACTGACGTGAATATTGTATTCTTCTTGGTGTAACCTTTGAGTTTTTGATTAGTTATCTTTTGGTGCTTTCCAATTGCTTGTATAAACTAAGGTGAATATTGTGATTTTTTTGTTGTAACCTTTGATTTTTGATCGATTATCTTTTGGTGCTTTCCAGTTTCTTGTATAAGACTGAGGTGAATATTGTGATTTTATGAGTTGTACTTTTTATGAGATTAGGGTAGGTTATCTATGTGTATGTTGGGAAGTGGCTTGCAATGGAGGTTGGAGCCCTAAAGAGGCTGCCTGGGTAACCCATTGTAAGTAGTATTAATAAGTGATAACATTTCATTAAATGGGTTTAAAATGAATTAACAAAAATCCATATTTTTCCCTCACCCATGCCTCGAGTGCTAGTATAGACTAGGATAGGAGTAGAGAGGATGCTTGGTTGTGAACTTGCTTCGTTAGTATGCCTTATCTGTATGAAAGGATATTGATGCCCCATAGTCATTAGGGGGCTATAGTCTAAAGAGGCTACTAGGGTAACCTTAGAGTTGACTCATGCGATGAAACTTGCCCACTTACATAGTAGATTTCCTATGTGTCTTTGTTTTTTCTGGGATTAAATGTCACTTGTGTTTTAGTATCTTTGAGATAGATTTCTATTAGGTTTTCCTTGACCTAGATGTTGGTTATGACTTTTGGATTGATATTCGTATGGGACTTGAGATAATGTCCTCAGCATGGTGGGAGTGGGCCATTTAGGTTCCATGAGGCTAGGTGGTAGAGTTTCTTATACAATTGAGATCTAATAGCTGGATGTACTTGTGCAGATGTTCCTTTCATCTTAATATTGTGTTTTTTTTGGATGGATATATTCTGTTGTGATGTACTTGATTATCTGGAGATTTTATGAGATGATGTATTTTATTCATGATGTGTATTCTTTGAGCTTTTCATACCTCATGACTTGTACAACAGATGATTATACATTTTGGTTATGCCATGTGGCATCTTATGTAATTGTAAATTATTTCACTTGATTCATACTTATGGTTATTCTATGATGTGGATTTTGTTATGTATTAGGTTTTAATATTAATCAAACTTATGTATGTGATTCAATGTCATGGAACCCTTAAGAGATGTAATCTGTTTATGGATTGTTTGCATGTATGCGAGTTATTGCTTTCACTATGTTATCTCTTGTTGTTTTAATCTTTCAAAAAAAAAAAGGTTTGACAAACTTAGTGACACTTTAGGTTAATTTCTTTTGGGTTCCCTGGTAGAGCATTATAGTTTATTAGGTTGAAGGTCTTAATTATAACTTGTTGAGTGTTTCACAGTTGAAAAAAATTAGGTTGCAAAGTTGAATTCCATCATAGAAAGGCCAAAATATTTGATGTCGATGGTCAATTGATTGGAAGTGGTGATCAAACAATAGGTAACTTATTCTATCTAGATTTATTTGTTGAAACATGTTTGTTTGCACAATATGAAGATATCCAGTTATGGCACAAGAGGTTAGGTCATGTAAATTTTGACAATTTGGTTAGCATTAGTAAGATGAAAAGAGTAATGTTAGGATAAACCATGGACATAAATAAAAACTACATGCAAATATAACCAATAACAAAAATAATAGAATACACAGAAATGAACACAAGGCACCAAGATTTAACGTGGTTCACCCAATCCCTGGGCTATGTCCACCAAACAGCAAGTCCGATCTTATTACAATCCAGTGATTACAACCTGATTACAATCCGTAATCCCTTACAGCTCAATACCGCCGCAAGAACCAATTTCGTATCACCACATATAAAAAATACCCAACCGTAAGCCCTTTTTATACAAGTATTAAACCGCTTTAGGGTTATAACATGTCGGCCATATGTCGGCCATAATATGTCGGCTACCATGTCGGCTACTTCCAAACCCCACTATTGATGAAGTATGTATAGTACTTTCCTGATCAGTCACCACAATCTAATAAGTAAGAGGTTTGCCAAAACTTAAGAAACTTGACAATGATATGTGTAAATAATGTCAATTGGAAAAAATGACAAAGTCTAGTTTCAAGAGCAAGACATATTCATCTAATGATATTTTTGAATTGGCTCATATTGACCTTTGTGGACCTATTGGTATTCAAAGCTATTGAGGGGACAAATATTTCATTCTATTTATTGACGACTACTCTAGAATGATGACTGTGATGTTTCTTAAAGAAAAATATGACGCTTTTAAGTTATTTAAGTGGTATTTGGCCAAAGTTGAAAAGGAGACAGGAAGAGTCTGAAATGCTTGAGATCTGAAAGAAGTGAAAAAATTAGTTCCAATGAATTTAACATATTCTACAATGACAGAGGAATCAAAAGATAGATGTCAACACCTAGGATTCGTCCTCAAAATGGAATAGCTGAAAGGAGAAATAGATCATTCATGGATTGTGATAGAGCATTGATGATGAAGAAGAATGTATCATAGAAATATTGGAGAGAAGATATAAGTACAAATGTTTATACTTTGAATAGAGTGCAAGTTAAGAAAGTTACAAATGTTGCACCTTTTCAATTATGGTATGGATACACACCTAATATGAAATATTTTAAAGTTTTTGAAAGAAAATTCTACATAATTGAGGATAATAGAAATTGAAAACCTGATGCTAAAAGTGGTGAAGACATATTCCTAGGTTATTCCACTAAGAGCCAAGCTTATAAGTGTTTGAACTCTAACATTAACAAAGTTGTGGAAAGTGCAAATGTGAAAGTTGATGAATACAAAGAAAAGAATGAAGTTGAATGCAAAAAGGAACCTAAAGACTACAATACATTCACATATGTCAATGAAGATGCTTCCAACATCCCACCTAAACAAGAGAACAAACTTGTAAGTCAACAATGAACTGGGAATGCTGAGTTGCAACGGCAATTTTTGAGCAACAGATAGTGGGTGCCAAGAAACAACAAAATGATATTGAGTCACAAATAGAAGGAACTGAACATTAGGAAGACAATGTTGACCAAGTAGAACATGAACCAAAATCTAAACAAGAGAGAGGAAATGAACTTGAAATCATTTTTAAAGATGAACCTGTAGAAGAACAAAGAAAAAAAGAACTTGTACTAGAAAAATATGTGAGAAGACATCATGTACCTGAGAAAATTATTAGAGATAAAGAATTTGGTGTCATGACAAGGAAGAGGCCCAGAAGTGAGACATGCTTATTTAGTGAGTTTGAGCCCAAATCAATGAAATATGCTTTGGAGAATGAGAATTGGATACAAGTAAAGAATGAAGAAATTAAGAAGATAAAGAAGAATAAAACATGGATATTGGTACTAGACCTAAGGACAAAAATGTTATTGGAACAAAGTGAGTATTCAAGATCAAGCTAAATGGAAAAGGTGAAGTCACAAGGAACAAGGCTAGACTAGTATGCAAAGGATATGCACAAGTAGAAGGAATTAACTATGGGGAAATATTTGCTCCTATTGCAAGACTAGAAGGAGTTAGAACACTACTTGCATATTCTTCTTACAAAGGATTTAAAGTATATCACATGGATGTCAAATCTACATTTTTTAATGGGATACTTGAAGAAGAAGTGTATATAGAGCATCTTGGTGGATTTATTGACCCCCATAAAGAAGAATATGGTGTTCAAGCAACACAAGGCTTTATATAGTTTGAAGCAAGCCCTTAGAGCATGGTATGAAAGACCACAAAATTATCTAATAAAGATTGGTTTTGCAAGAACTAATGATAAAAATAATCTATATTTGAAGACTGGTAAGAATAATGAGGTATTTTTATCTAAAATCTTTGTTGATGATATCATATTTGGAGAAAAGGAAGCATTATGCAAATTGTTTGTTGATGAGACAAAGAAAGAATTTGAAATGTCTATGTTTGGTGAGATCAAATTCTTTGTTGGATTATAAGTGTATCAAATGAATCAAGGTATTTTCATTACTCGATCCACATACATCAAGAGATATTGAAAACTTTTGGAATGAAAGATTCACGACTAGTTAGTATACCTATGTCCAATGGACATAAGTTATGTAAGAATGATGATTCTACTAATTTGAACCAGCCATTATATAGATCAATGATTGGAAAACTGTAATATGTTGTTCACAACAAACTTGATATTGCATTAGTAGTTGGGATGATTGCAAGATTTTTTTAATTCCTAAGGAGAATCACATGATGACAGTGAAAAGGATACTAAGATATCTAAAAGGAACATAAGACTATGTATTATAAGAAGAATGATAAGTTTGAATTACTGGTGTTCATTGACTCAGATTGGGCAAGAAATGTTGATGATAGAAAAAACACAAGTGAAGGTGCATTTTTTCTAGGAAAGAGACTAATTTCATGGATATGCAAGAAGCAAAACTGCATTTCTCAATCAATAGCTAAAACTAAATATGTGGTAGCAACAATGAATTGTTCAAATATCATATGGATCAAGCAATTGTTGAAGGTTATGAAGGAAAAAATCACTGATCTAGTTGTTATCTATTATGATAACCTAGTACTACTAACATATCAAAGAATCATGTAATGTACACAAAGAATAAACATATTTCTATCAAGTATCATTACTTGAAAGAGCTAGTTCAAGACAAAAAGGTAAAATTGGAACATGTGAATACTAAGGAGCAAATAACTAATATATTCACTAAAGCTTTGCCTAAAGATGCTCATGAATATCTAAGAGGAAAATTAGGGGTGATTTCCCTAAACAAAGATACTTAAGTTGAAATGGTGTTCTACATCAAATGTGTTAATTGAAATATTTTACAAGTTGATGTAGACAATTATACTTTAGGAATTTCCTAAAGTAGTAGTGGGGAAAGAAGGATAGAGTGTTGAATTAGTCATATACAGATGACAGAGAATGAATTTAGAATTGACATGAAGAAATATACATGGTAAAGATGCATGAGATAGATCAAGCTTCTTTGGCATTGTTGTCAAAGAGGGAGAAGATGAAAGATAATTGCCCATGTAGAAAGAGGGAGAGATTATCAAAAAGACAAAAAGTGAAAATAAAAGAGGGAGATATCATAAGAAGGAAGAGATACCATGATGTAATCAGTAAGAGAGAGATTGTATAAGCAAGAAAGATTTCATAGAATTAGAGAATAAGAATCAAAATGAAACCAAGGATATTAATGAAGATCTAATACTGTTAAAGATGGATTTTTATCAATTTTGTACATGTTTTAGATTGCATGGTAACTAGAGGTGTTGCCATTAATGCCAAAGAGGGAGCTTGTTGGAAACTTCAATTGGAACAATTGTTATGTTGTCAATGATGCCAAACCTTATTGGTGAGACAATTTTCTATCTAATCTGAGTGTCATATCTATTTTATTGATGAAGAGGATTTGAGAAGTTGTTCATAACAAAAGCACCTAGATGATAGGTTGAGTTATGAAGAGGAAACTACAAATAAATACTTGATTAGTTAGACTTTGACAAGATAAAGTGATTGATTAATCATACTAGAAGAGAAGAAGATCGTTAGAAGAACTAACCAAAGATAGAGCAAATGCACAAACTTGATTGATCAACGAAGGAGAAGATTAAGGATTTTCCATACATGCCTAGTGATGCTAGTGTCAATTGAGCCATAGTAGTTGCTGAGAAGAAATAGTGTTGATTGAGCATCAATATTGACTGAGTGACAATATATGTGCCGAACAAGACACTTAGTGATGGCCAAGCATCATGGCATAGTGTTGGCCAAGGGACAACATTCTAATAGTCTATAATAAGTTATAATTTCCAACCAATAGAATTGATTTCTTGGGATATGTAAAGCATGTTGGAGATACAAATGGATGATCTAGAACATTTAAATCAAGGAAAACTATGTTTGTGCATTTCTATGCAATAATTCAAGGAGAAGTTTCTAGAAAAAAAAGGAGATGAAATTTTGGAAGGATTCAATGAATCTAACCTAACCCTAAGATCTATGGTGATGTTTAAGTGACAAAAGATCATACTACCTATTTAAGGAGGGACAAGGGCTGACTTTCAATTTTGTTAAAGGTTAGAACAATTGTTGATGCTATTGATTGGTGAACTTAAGTATAAGGCTAAGAAGAGTTGAGAAGAGGTGAAGAGTGATTTCTTGAAGGGTTTCCAAGTGAATCAAAGATTGAAATGATAATGAAGGATAGTTAGTGGATTAGCATTTGAGACAAACTGAGATCTGTAATCATAAAGTGGATTGTATTTGTCAGATCAAAACTTGCAAACTTTCTAACCATTGTATCAATATTGAAATCCTTTAATCAAGTTTGACCTAACAACCATATGTAAACCCTTTAATCAAGGTGGCATTTTAATGGAATGTTCTAAAGTCCTATAAAAAGGCCACTCCTTACAAGAATGATTAAACATTTTAACAAGGTCACATTTAATAGTGTGTTTTGTAACCTTTAATAGAGTTGGCTCCTAACAAAGATCACTTCAGAAGAGTGAAAAAATTGGTGATATATTACTGGTGGTTTTTCTTGAATTGGGTTTCCATGTTAAATCCTAGTGTCAAACTTGTGTGGATGTTATATATGATAATTTACTATTAATGTTTACATTCTACAAGTCTGTTATATTTAGGACAATGGACTGCTAGTTGATGTTACTGAAAGTATACTATATAGATCGAGCTAATGAATGTGAGGATCTGAAATAGTTTAAATGTTTGTTTATTTAATTAGCACATCTGGACCTTGGATAACTGATTCACCCCATCCCATTTATTCTAAAAATTCTAACACATCCTACTAGAGGTGGTTGTAGTGCCTCTCATGTTTGCAATCTGTACCTTACCTATTTTAGATTCGAGAGATACTTGATACTCTTTTTTTATGTACTTTAAGATGACCTGAGGGTTGAATGTTATACTTTGATTCAATATCATAGATGCTATACTGCTATGCTGTTCAGTTTATCATATTTGCATGTTGATGCCATTTTGAGATGATAGTAGATCTATGATGATATCTAATTATCTGGTATTTGGACATATTTTTTGATTATGTTATGTGATGGCTTTTATGCTATGGTGATTTACTTCATTCTTGTCTCTTTATGATTTATGTGAACATGAGTGATGTAAATGGATTAATTAAATATTTAATGCATTATTGCTTCGGCTATGATATTATTATGCAATTGCACTTGATCATGTGTTTTAGTGTGCAATAATTATATCCTTGGTAGTGGCACATGGAGTTAGTGATTCAACTATTCATATTTTACCAATGTCATCCCTGTATGGTCGACATATCCTTATTTAGTTGTTTAATTAAATCTTTTGGTGATTATTAAATCTAAACTCATCTACATCATGTGATTAAACTAGTACACATGTTTGTGCATTTAGAGGTTTGCATTGCCACAAAAGTTGTTAAGTGATTTTCTGTGATTTTGGATTTTTGGGCTTTAAATCTTTTTAAATTTAATTTCTGACAGCTTTGCCTTAGGTGAACTCCCATTACAAGGAATAACCTATTTTTTTTGGGTTGATTTAGAGTCTAGCTAGCCTAACTGGCTGTTTGCCCTAATTGGCTATTCACTTGAAAAGTGAATAAGTTTGGAAAGAGGAATTTAATTCCTCAATTTTTTATTTTACAAATTAGAAAATTGGAGAGCTTTTCTAAAATCCTCTTCTTGAAGGATTGGTTTTCTACTCGTTTTGAGAGTTGTGAGTGTAGGATTTTCCCAAGATTAGTCTCGTTAGATCCAGCTCAGGTAGACCTTGCTTTGCCATGATTTTTGGTAGATTCAACGGGCGATTTATTTTATTGTGCTATTTTCAGTTTCTGCCCCTTTTGCTGACAGGTAGGGCTTTCCAATTTTCTTGTTTCTACTTTGTTTCAGCTTCTTTTTTTGGTAGCTAATTGTTTGGAGGTTGAGTACTAGTGTTCCCCTCCATTTTTGTTTGTTGGTTCTGCCTGGTTGGTTGGGTATGAACATTTTTCCTATTTTTGGGATGGGGGTTTGGGGTTTCGCATTGTTATGCTGGCCATTTTTGCATACAGTGTTCAAACCCAAATATTATTGGATTTTCAAGGTTTTTGTACCCAAATACCATATGGGTTTTAATTTTGAAGTTTTCTAGTTTTTGGGTTTTTACCTCATTTTGTGTGCCACACTATTTTCTCAAGTTTTCTTGGCATGATTTTGGTCATGGACCTGGATCATCTATTTGGATGTTAGTTGGAGCTTTATTTCACTTTTATGTTGCATTAGGATGCGTGCCACATCCGTCCTCCCGAGTCTGTTTTGGGTTAAATGACTTTCTGCTTTGTGTTCTCATCTACTCCTTGTGTTATGATCTTCATGATGGTGGTGTGCCACATACAAGTACGTGTGCATATATTTTTCAAGTGACTTGCGAGGCTCGATATTTTGTGGTACATCCAAAAGTTATGAACATTGGGGTTGGGTTGGGAATTTGCATGCCTACGAGCACTCATTGTTGGATGAGCATGGGTAGGGTAGGGTAGCATATGGAGGGGGCTTCTATCTCATAGCCTAGCGATCATGGTGCCATAGGTTGGCATAGGAAGCTTTAATCAAGTGATAACTAAATAAAATATTGGGTGGTAATACAACTTAAGATAATAAAATGTGTGAGCACCCGATTAAGTTTGAGGACACAATGTGTGAGCACCCATTTAAGTTTGAGGACACACAATTTGAGCTTGGGCTTTCCAATGCCAAGAGACTCTCCATGATGTTAGACCCTACTTAGTATCCCTTTGAGTGTCTAACAAGGATTTGTAGTTTTTGCATTGTCTATGTTCTTGGTTTTAGTCATCATATTGTTTGGCATGTGTGTTAGCCATGGCCATTGTGCTTTATGTGTGTTGTGGTTGAATCATTATATCCATTAGCATGATAGGAGTGGGCCTACAAGTTCCACATGGTTGGGAGGCATAGCTACCTATACCACTACTAGGGACCAGTGTATAGAGACGGTCTGCTATCCCAATGCAACCATTGCTAGATGTTTTCACTTGTTGCTTTGGGTTCCAGAGTAGGTTTTCTTATAATTTATGCTTAAAATGGGATGCTTGTATATCATGTTTAGGTGATGTTAGTTATTGAAACATTTCCTTATTATGATGATTAGCATATGATAGATGGTGTTATCCATATTGGTAAGATTATCTTATGCTTTACTTCTATCATGTTAGATTTCCTTATGCTTATGTTGTAGCATGTTTTCGTAGTGATTTCCTTATATGATAGTACCAATGATCTGACTGATAACTTGGGATGTTATGTATAGGGGATGGCTAGGGCCCATGATGGTCTTATGATGCTATTACAGTTGGGAGGAACCACGTACTTAGTTTGGTTGTACTGTTCAATGTGATGTTGTTTTAGTACAATGTGATGTTTCCTTCTATACTTTCCCTTCACTACTTGTTAGATGGTTAGATGATGTTTCCATCTTTTAGTATCATATTCAAGTGTTTATGCCTCAAATTATGGATCTGTACTCCCCGATGTGGAGGAATTTTATTTCATAAATTTTTACCTTTGTTGTTCTCTGGCTTGTTGTCTTGGGATCTCGTGTACAATCATGCTTTCTCGCATGAGAATGCAAGATCTTGCATGGTGTGTTGGGTTTCTTCGCATGGCATTTGGCACTTTCTCACGTGAAACCCAACACCAATTTTGCATGTCTGGGCTATTTGGCCAAGTATCTTCTCATGCTGGTTGGTACACATCCTCATATGGAAGGTACTTCCTTGCATGGCATGATGCACATCTTTGTGCAAAAATCTGTTTACTATTGGTCCTCACATGAAACAAAGGGGGCATCTCTGCTAGTTTTCGAGGATCAATTTTTGGGGATTCTAGTACCCTTTGGGTTTACTTAATTTTCTATGCCTTGATAGATCCTTGATTCTTAGTATTTTTGTCCTTTTGGATTTTAATTTCTAGTTGTGAGTGTGTTAGTTTGGGTAGTGGCGTTTGGAGATTCATTGGTTGTTGGGATGGTGGTTAAGTCTTCCATTGTGATCTATGTGATTCGTGTATGATGTTGTCATGTGCACTCATACTTGTTAAAAGAAAATCTTGGCCTGTATTTCATCCTTGTTGCAAGGATTTCCGGGTGGGGCATTACAATGGTTCCCATTTACATTCTTTCATAGCCATCTTATCTGTTTTAGTATAAATCATTGGAGAATTTATTAGATTAAACCAAATTTTCCTGATTTCTCCATCTCAATCTGAAAAATATCCTTCCTCCTCGTATGAATTTATGAGATTATTATTGGCTACCTCACTTATGCACACCTCTAATTTATTAAAGAATGATGTAAGATCCATCTTTGTATTACAAAAAATTCTTTTGTTCATTTCTTTCCATATTTTCCATAGAAGAATAGATTGGGATATTTTCCACAAATTATTATAAATATTAGAACTACCATATTTTGGCCAACTAGTTAAAAAGTTTAAAATATTTTTAGGAAATGAAGAATTCCAGTTTAATTTCTTACATAACCATTATCAACATTCTTTAGCAAATGAACACTCAAGAAACAAGTGTTCAATAGTTTTTTATTCTTTTTTGTAGAGAGGACATCTTAACGGTCCTTCAAAACCCTTTTTAGTAAATCTTATGCTATTAGAATCCTCCTTTGAAGAGCTACCCAAATAAATATGCTCGCTTCTAGAAGACACAATAGATCCCACCATAAATTTAGAGGAATATCAATCTTATTCCATTGTTTCGAGTTTATTATCTTTTCATACCCTAATTTAACTTTATATTTTCCATCTTTTGATGCTCCCCAAATAATTTTATCTTCCCTTTCTTTATGATTTGTTTATTTTTAATTTAAAAATTGACTAAATATGTGTTTCTCTTGATCTGATAGTGGGAGGGGTTTCATCTAAATATTTTCATTTCCATTCTTCATATTGATTATTGTTCATTTTAAATTTGTAATCATTCACATACTTACCCCATAGATTTTTCAGAATATGTTTTATGTTCAATGGTAGATTTGCACTATCTGGAGAAGGAAGCCCATCCCATGAGTTCTCCCAAAATAAAGCTTCCTTCCCTAAACCAATATCCTAAGTTATATTTTTAGCTATTAATGGATGACAACTTAACATAAAGTTCCAAATTCTTGATCCTTTTGGCAGATTTATTGTTCTAAACAAAGATAAAGGATTATCACTATTTAAATATTTATGATATAATTTTTTTGCATATTTACTATTATGTTCTTTGAACTTTCTCCAGACAAGTTTAGCCCCTAGTGCTTCATTTTGCCAACTAAATTCTTTAATTCTCAAGCCTCCATACTCTTTAGGTCTACAAATTTTATCTCATTTTATCAAAGCTTGTTTTTTCTTTTCTTTAGTTCCTTGTCAGAAGAATTTTTTAAGTTTAGAGTATAATTTCCTTTTAACACCTTTGGGTACTGGTAGACATGACATGTGATAAACAGGAATATTTGAAAGAACTACTTTGATCATAGTCATTATTCCACCTTTAGTTAATCATTTGCCTTTCCAACTTCCCATTTTTAAAATCTAATTTTGCTATAATCATGTCCCAAGATTTACATTATCTAATACCCTTTTCATGTTGAATCCCAAGATATTTACAAGGGAAGGTTCCTTTCCTATATCCCATAATTATATAGATGTCTCTTTCCACTTCCTCTTTTGTATTGATGAAGAAATTTTTTGACTTATTGTCATTTACATTTTTTGTTCTAAAGCTTCCATGTACCTTTGTATTATTTCCCTTAAATTTTGAGCTTCTTCCTTAATACTCTCTCCGAGTAAAATAGTATCATTCACAAATTGTTGGTGGGTTATTTTAGGAACTTCTTCAGTAACTGTAATACCTCATATCTTTCTTTTAGCTTGAGCCTAAAATTAGTACTCTACCAAATTTTTTTGGCATAATTATGAAAAGGAAAGGTAAAATAGGGTCCCCTTATCTAACCTCTCTAGAAATACTAAAAAACCTTCAAGTGTACTATTTATAAGAAGGGATATTTTAGGAGTTGAAATATAATTGTATATTAAGTTGTTTCATTGACAAGATAATCCAAAAGCTTCAAAAGTTTAATAGAGGAATCTCCAATCTACTTTATCATAAGCCTTTGAATATCTAATTTCATTAGCATTCAAGATTCCTTATTTGATTTCACAAAGTGAATTAATTCATGAATAATAACAATACCATCGAAGATTGACTTATTAGGAATAAAACTTGTTTGTTCCTCTGAAATGAGTTTTGGGAGAACCTTTTTAAGTCTATTGGCTAACACTTTTGAGAGAATCTTGTAAATTGTATTACATAAAGCTATGAGCCTAAAATATCCTGGATCCTCATATTCTATCTTCTTTGGAATTAAAGTTACGAAGGTATTGTTAATTTCTGTCAATAGAGATCTAAAATTCCTAGTTGCCTCAATTTTTTTCCAAAGATCATCTCCTAGGATATCCCAACACTTTTGAAAGAAAGGGCTCGAAACCCATATGGTCTTGAACATTTATCTAGATTAATTTGAAAAAGGGCCTCATTAATTTCTTCTTTACTAAATTTCTTATTTAAGATCTTATTATCTTTTGAAGTTATAATTTTAGGAATCGATCCTAACATCTTATTCTAAGCTATTAAATTTGAGGATTCATAATTTTTAAGAATATTAGTATAATATTTAACAAAATTTTCTACTATCTTATTAAGAGATTTTGTTACCCTACCTACATGATCCTTGAGTTTTACTATTCTATTTATATTCCTTCTATTGATAGTACTATTGTGAAAAAAATTAGTATTCGTAGATCTCCTTCTAACAACTAGGTTTCCCTTGATGTTTGTTTCCAAAATATTTCTTCTTTCATTAGAATAATTTATTGTTTAGCCAAAAAATCTTTTTCTTTGATAAATTTGTCATGGTCCATTCCTCCCTTGATAATTTCTTCTTTTAGATTTCTCAATTCCTCTTCATTCTCTAATTATTCTTTAAAAATGTCATTAAAATGTACTTTATTCCATTTAAAAAATAAATCTTTTTAAGATTTTAGTTTTGATATAAAACAGAACATCCATGATCCTTCAAAATCCTCTTCATCCCATCATTGCCTGATATTATTGAGAAAATCTTTGTCTAAAAACCATATTTTTTCACATTTAAAAGGATTTCGTAATGGTTTATGTGGTTCTCCTATTTCTAGCCTGACTGGGTAATGATCAGATCTTGCATAAGGAAAAATGACTATACCATAAGGGCGATTAAAATAAATTAAGTTTCCTTTGAATATAAATCTATCTAATCTTTCTGCTATATTACAAAAACCCACTCGTCTATTGTTCCAAGTGAAAGTCCCATTAGTTGTTGGGATATCTATAAAATTTTCTTTTGCAAACCAATCTTTAAAATCTAGCATAACCTAGGAAACAATTGACGTTTTGCCTATTTTTTCTCTAAAGGCTAGGATAGCATTAAAATCTTCCCCAATAAAAATATTTTCTAAAGGATTTTTTCTAGATAATTACTTACTTCATTCCATAATTCTTTCTTATTTGATGTTGGAGTTGGTTCATATATATTTATTAGAATAAATTGAGTTTCACTTGTAAAGATTTTAACTTCCCCCCCATCTAATTACTTTTTGAAATGAGTGGATTAAATTCTATCCTCCTAAGATCCGATATAATACCGATCCCCCTTGAGGCCCTAACTAATTCAACCAATTCTTTTCCCAAAACCCCAATTTCTTATGAGTTTCTCTCCTTCTTCTTTATTAAGTTATGTTTCTTGAATTAAAATTATATCATATTCAAATAACGACAAGTTACTCTTTAGCAAACACTTTTTATTAGGGGCATTAAGACCCCTTATGTTCCAAGTTGTTAACTTCATGATTAAGTAGAAAGGAGTTTCTCCTTCCCTACATTCAATAGATTGTTAATATTTTTCTGGTTACCAACCAGACTTGCAGCTGCTTTAAGTTCATATAAGGATTTTCTACCTCTTTTCTCTTTTTTCTTGCCACATTTTGTTAGAACTAATCCTTGTATGCTAGCTTTAATACCTAGGTTATCTAGATTATTACTTGCATTTTGCACACTTGTAGCAATAAAAACATCTTCATCTTTATTTGAATTATCCTTTTCTAATTCCTTCATAATTTTGTTATTTATTTCTTTATCTTTTTCTAGCACTTCTTTGATTATTGATTTTGAAGTTTGTCAATTTACTTCATTTATACTATCCTTCTCTTGTTGAAATACTTCCAAATTCATAATCCCAAACTCTTCCCAATTTTGACTTCTAAATTTATCCTTTTCTAATTTATCCAAACTCCCATTATCTGAGTCTTCTTCTTGATATAATAATTGAGATTATTTTATAAGCATCTCAACCTCTATAGGGATCAAATTGCAAGTATTAGTTCCTAATTCTACATTTCCTCCATGATCTGAAATAGAGTTTGAATCCTTTTGCTTCAGTTTATATTGTTCTTCTAAGGGTATTGAAATTAGATGAATATATTTTCCTATCCCTACAATTGCATCTGACTTTGACTCACTAGTACCCTTAATATTAATAGGATTGAGAGTTTCTATATTAATCTCTAGATCCTCAACTACATAATTTTCCTTATCCATTTCCACTATTCTTTCAATTAACCAACTTTTTTTTTTTTTCCCTTTAATGCTTTTTCACTTTCCTCATTTTCCGAATCAAACTCAATTTCCTCAAGATTGTCTTCTTTATCTAAGCCAACTCTAGCTAGGATATATTTAGGGATCATATTTGGAGTTACCCTCCTTGTTATATCATTCTCATTCTTATTATTTGATATTGTGTCATCCTTTCTGTTATTAGATTGGTTCTTTTCTAAGAGAATGACTTGTTCTTTTGCTAATTTAGTTGATAAATTCCCACTATTCCTTTTTGGAGCCAGTCTATTAAGAATTACTTCCTAGTTGTTATGATTCTTTGGAAGAATACTATATTTAAATGGATCCTTTCTATTTTGTAGCATTTTCCAAAAATTAAATGATGTTTTAACCTCTTTTGCCCTTTTTTTGGAAGTAACATGTCTTGATTTAACTGATAAATCCAGGGGAGAGGAGTTGTTTTCCAACATATGATTAATTATACTATGCTTTTTATTCTTGGGTGATTTTAGCTAGACCTTTTTCTTTAACTAAATGAGTTGGATTTGACAATATTCTCTTATTTATATTTTAGAATGAGGGAAATCTTTTCCCTGAGATATCCCTTCTCTCTCCTACTAACTTCCCAGATTTTTCTATGTGCTTATTCTTAAGTATTGTCTTAGATTGTAAATTTATGTTTTCTTCTTCATTTATAACTTGAGTTTCAATTTGAACTAATACCTCCTTTTCCAAAGTATTAAGCTTAACATATCTTGTATTGATTTCTAAACATTTGTCATTTCCAACACAATCCATTTCTTGATGTTTGGGCACCGATTGTCCTTCTTCTTGTTCTAGTTTAACGGAAATTCTTCAATAGATTCCTTAGATTTTATTTTCCTCCATTTTCACTTTTGTTGACTTCTATTTCTTTACTAGTTATTTCTATTGAGCCAATATCCCTTGTAATTGATTCATCTTTGATTATTACTGGATTTTTTATTTATTGATTGGTTGGTAATATCCCTTGTTGACTTCTTCCCAAATTAAGAGTTGAACACTAATATCATTTTAGATTAACATTACGTCTTGAGTCAATTTGTAGTACGTGTTCAAATTGCTTTTTATATCCTTTATGAACATATCATTTTGGATTAACATTATGTCTTGAGTCAATTTGTAGTACGTGTTCAAATTGCTTTTTATACCCTCAATGAACATATTTTGTTGTATGCATTGTTCACATTGTTTCATTCTTTCTACATTTTCTTCTTTGTTGTAGTTATTCTTCATATGAGCTTTAGAGCCTTCTTGGAAATATTTTTTTCTCCTTTTTGTTCCATATTCTCTCATTGATCATTATTTTGACTTAGATTTTTAGAATTTGTTATAAAAGTTTACCCTTCCTTTGTTTCTTACTTCGAATCACAATCTTCATTTACCTTATTGTAGATAATTTCGCTACTAATAAATCCTCACATATTCCCCTCTTGGTTTACGTGATCTAAATTTTCTAACCTGTCCTTTTTTGAATTTTTATTTCTTATCAATATTAGTAGAAATATATCTCTCAATGTTGAGTTAATTTCAATATGTTTAAGATTAATAGTTTAGTTTGATTTGACTTTGATAGTTTCTTTGATGTCTCCCTCAAATCTTGTATATTTCAATTCATAAATTGATCTATTAGTTATGAGTTTAATGGTTTGAATTCATAAAGTCCTATCTCCAAATTTATGAGCATCTTAATATTATTAGATTTTAAGAAATTAGCTTCAATTTTGATTAGGTCTCCTATACCAAAGCCAATACATTTGAGAATTTTAATATGATTAAGTTCAGATGACACATAATTAATGAAGGCCCATATAGGTGCTCAATGATTTTTAGCTATTTATAGATTAAAGTTTGGTTCCTATTGAATGAATTTTAAAGAAAAACCTTTATAAAAATAATAAGAAACTGAGAGAAAATTATTTGTAATAAATTTATTTTGGAAATGAATGGTAAATTAGATTATTATAAACATGAGATATACTTACATGATCATCGCAAAAGTCTTTCAATCGTCCAATCAAATTGGAATTGTTTGATTCATACCCACACCCGTAGGCAAATAGACCTCGATCTTGGCATTTCATCCAATGATTTTCTCCAAACATTTTACTAATAATAAGAATACTTTCCAAATTAGAGTTTTTGTGTTCTAAGGGAGAACGATTCTATTGGGAAATTTCTAAGAGGCAATAGTTCCTCTTGGGGTTCTATTAGAAAGGGGTTCCACCCTAGATTCCTAAAAAATATTGTTGATTGATTATTTAGGGTTAGGTTTACAAATTTGATTAGGGGCATAACCATCTAATTTAGTAGAATAAAGGCAAGAAGGGAATGTATGAGGGGGAACATAGGCATTATTGGAGGCATAAGGGGTATTTTTTTTATTCATAACTAAATTGACCTTGCAAGACTCTTTTTTCTCTATTTTCTTAATCTGTTGGAGAGTTCTCCCTTGATCTCAGAGCTTCTTTCACTCTTGGCAAATCTTTGACAAAACTGAGGACTTCAAATCAATTTGTAATTGCAAGAAGGTTGCTCTTATAATATTTTGTTTTTCTAAATTAATGTTTATGCTCTTTAATGTTTGCTTGGTCACTTGCTCAATTTACTTGATTGAAGATTTATTTGCACATATTTTGGTCTTTTCCTTAATCAAAATTTTCCTAAGTGACATTTTCCAACATTGCTCACATCCGCTACATCATCAAAATGATTTTTGTAGGGTACTGAGCAGTTCCGTGTGCTTGTACTCTTTATAGGGGATTCTTTAATTTGTTCATATTTTGACTTCAATAGGGATGGTTGATCCATTTGGTTTGTCCAACACAATTATGACTTGAAGTTGCCACCAAAACAAGTTGTTCTAATACCAAATGTGAACTATCGTTGATTCAATTAATTTAATGCCTTGCAAATATATAACCTTTCATTATATCAATTCAACATTTTGATTGTCGGTCTTATATGTACATTTAATCTTTCGTAGGAGAGCCATATAGAGTTTTTACTTCTAACCCTTCTCTTTATTTTGGTTGGCTATACTGAGTAATTCACATTCCCGAGGATAGAATTTGATGATCGCAGATTTGCACAATTTGCAAACTTGTTTAGGTTATTTTCCTGCAATATACCAAGCACTAATTTCTTATGTATTATTATGTTAATAAAGTCTTGTGGATTTTCTTCATAGCATTTATCTGAAATGAAAAATACAAAATAATTATTATTTAGTAATTCTATTTTTAAAAAAAGGAAAAAAATATTATTTATTAAATTCGGAAATAAACAAATATTACTCATTTATTTGTAAAGTGGATGTTAGTATTCATGCTTTCTTTAGCCCAATTAAACTCTTAATTTCATGTAAGTGATTATATATTTATTAGTGCAAGTGGGAAGTTAATAAATATATATTTGTGATTATGTTATATTTAAAGAGAAGTTATGGTGGAATTCACTATGTAATCACCTAGTTATAATTATTTAATATGTGTGAGAGAAATTATAAATAATTTACTTATAATTATAATTTAAAGTTTGAGTTATTTGTATTTGTATTATGAATTATAAGAAAATAAACATTAATATTGGACTTAAAAAGAAGTTATATTAATATTCTAGAAATAAAATTAATATTGATATTTAATCTATCCATATACATTTATGTTATTTAAGTCATTTATGATTAATATTATTTAAATAAATAACATGATATTTTATATGCACAATTTTTTTATATATTTAGTTACTTATTAATTTGCATAAGTATTTTAACGAAATAACTTATATAAATATGTATATTCTTACTTGATTGCTAAACACATCTTTATGGCCCAAATTAAACAATATAAAATGATGGAATTAAATCATATAGTTGAAACTTTGTGTTTCTTTATATTTTTTTTTTACTGTCTTGTGATATTTATTTTGTGATGGTTTTATGTGACTTGTATAGTTGGCTAAACTAGGATGTGCACAAGAGGTTTTTGTGTTTTCTTTAATGAGGCTGATTTGAGTAGATGTCATGATGTATTTTATGATTTAAATTGAGATTTATGTTTATGGGTTTTATCTTTAATGAGCATTTATGTTGACTTGGGTTTCAAGAAGCAACTATTATTTTCGGGTTCCTTATTATGGAACCAAATTCGATCATTGTGGCTTTTATGGTATGAGACACAATTATGGTGTGTGAGATTTGGGAAGGTTGTTTAGATGCATTTCTATGGAAGTGACTTGCTATAGGGGCCAAGGTCCAAAGTGACTGCTAGGGTAACTCATTGTAAGTTGTGTAATAAGTGATAACATAGTAATTAAATATTTAGACACAAATTTAAAAGATAAGTTAGAGATATTGCCTTGCCCATGCCTTGAGTGCTTGTATAGGTTAAGGATGGGAACAATATGATACCTAGTGAGAGGTATGACTATTTTTCCTTGTCTTCATGAGAGGGTATTTTGGTTCTGTATGTACTAATTGTGGGCCTCTAAATTAACCACACACTTCAACATGATCTTTACATGTTAGAAACATACTAAAATGACATGGGATTGTCCATTCGAAATGATCCAACGAATCGATCTGTTGCCTTCTAACTAGACGGATTTTGCTATCCACTCTTAGAATTGAGAAATCAATAACTAAACCACTAGTACGAAGGATTTAATCTAGATGAAATGCAAGATTAAACTAGGTGATGAGCATATTAATCTAAGACTAAAATAAACAAATTAATCTAAGCAAATGAATTTTGATCTATATGAGAAAGTATGTGAAAGCAATGAAATTATGAATGTAAATGCTTGAGTAAACAAATTGACATTAATTCGATATTTTTCATGTGCGTCCTCCAAAATGAGGAGTTGAGGGTTTCTTAAATAGAATCCAAGAATTTGATCAACGGTCAAGATCAAATTGAATGAACAGTTGAGATTAAAGATGAGATTTAGTTAGAATAGCAAATTCCCATATGAAAAGAAAGTGAGATGATCACTTCTAAGTGTAATAAGGAGTTAATTGATCTAATTCCTTTTCTGATTTTGCTTCACTTAGTGTTTCCAATTCTAAACTAAAGAGAGAATATAATAGAAGGTATTTGATTTAAAAAGTTAAATATGACCTCATAATTGTGCTGGAATTCTTTAGAATAACTGAGAGGTTGGGGGGGGGGGGGGATGAATCAATTATCCAAGGTCTAGATGTACAAATAATTTTTTTTACAGCGTAGTGAACCCATATCCATAAAAAAAATTCATCATGCATGCATCCATTAGATCATACAATTACTTAAACTTGTAGGTTACTGGCAAATCAATTTTCTAGAAATGTAAGCATGAAACTAACAGATTCAATAACACATTTGACACAATGATTTAATGTGGAAGCTCGATTTGGGAAAAACCACCAATAGCATGCCACTTATTCTCACTCTTCTAAAATGATGTCTTATGAAAGGCCTACTCTGTTAAAGGTTATAATGCAAAATGTTAAATGTGACTTGGTTAAAGGATTTCAATCACCTTGTTAGGAGTGAGCCTTGTTAGAGGACTTTAGATCATTCACTTGGAATGTCACCCAGTTAAAGGATTTACAAATGACTGTTAGGTCAACCTTAATCCAAAGGATTTACCTTAGAATAATACAATGATTAGAAAGTAATAGTAAGGTTTGATCTAATAACAACTTACAACACACTTGCAGATTACAAATCTCTATTTTAGTCCTCCATTTTGCTTGGCTTTCACACACTTCAGCTCTGACAGCTTGTTCAACCTTCAAGCATCAATACCCTTAATCCTTACTTTTCTTGCCAATGCAAAATCTTCTCTTAGGTCATTGAATGAAGCAATACCATAGACTCCTTGTCTTGCTTAGGTTCTCGCACATGACAACCTTTGCTTCTGACCAACCATCTCTATAAATAGAAAATTAAGAATTTTTTTCCATTCGTCCTCCTTCATCCATTTTAGGGTTAGGCTAGATTAGGTAGAATTCAATGAATCTACCCATCATTTCATTTCATTCCCTTTTAAAAACTTCTCCTTCAATCCTCTTTGAATTTGTCTAAAAATGGTTTATCTGGAATTCTGTGCCATTAGCTCATCAAGCTTATGTTTCACATGGTTCACACAATCCAAGAAATCAAACTTGTTGACTCAAATTCATCAAATTCGCAATCTTTCTCATAATGCTGGCACTCAACATTAACTTTCTTTTGATGCTCAACACATACTGCATTGCTCAACATCCACTATCAAAACACTTGGCACAAACTAAAGTTTATTGGTGCTTGAAATCAACTAAAATTTACTCGACTTGCATTATATCACTCAGCTTACACTAAAATTGACTTTTCTTGGCTCAAACTAATTTTCTACTTAGCTTACACTAAATTTTCTTGGCACCTATGATGCAAATTGTTAAGCTTGATAGATATACTTGGTTTAACTTTTTCTTCTAAACTTAATCACTGTATCCATCCTTTTCAACCTTAAGTAGATTATTAATGCACTATAATATCACTATCTTAACTGATCCTTGTATTCCTTTTCCATATCATAACTCAACTTTTCCTCTAGGTGCTATTGTTACCTCATTTGATCAAATCATCTTCATCAATCAAATAAATGATAGTACTCAAATCATCTAAACAATTGTCTTTCCAACAAGTAGCAAGTTTGACAATTGTGACAAAGCAATGATCAAAATACATATTCATACTTGTATCAATCTATTTTCAACAAATAGAATAATCTGATTAATTGAATAATTAAATTCAACAATTAGAATGAGGCTGTATTAATTAAATCAAATATATTTAATTCCTCATGTATATTAGCTAAAGGGGTGATTTTAATTTAATGAAAGTACTAGACTTATAATTAAATTAAAATCAATTAATAGGTTTAATTTAGCTAATTTGATTAATATTTAGGAATTAAATAAAGTATGTGATTAATGCAGATCAATGATTTTCTGCATTTGACACTTAGGTCGAGTAGAGATTATCAAAATCAAAATTGCCTAGTATAATAGGACTTTATGTAAGATTGATAGATCAAAATTGGTTCAAAATATCAATGTGCCAATTTAGGGGTATTAGATTTGCCCCTCTTTGAATAAATGTGTGAGTAGTACGTTGATTCAAAGAAATCAAAAGTTTTGAGAATATAGACCAAGAAGTGAGATTGGTTTTGAGATTGATGACATAGAGACCAACTAATGATCTTTTCAAGGTTATCTCCAGAATGAAGCTTAGCCTTAGGGGATCTAGATAGAACACCTAGATACTGATATGAAAGAGCAAAGATTATCAAACTTCATAGAATTTTTCCCAGGACGAGATTCAAGTCTCAAGAGTCAAGGTTAGATTGCCTTGATACTTGTCCATTAGAAGCTAACAAGATTAATTACAATTCATAGAATTATCCCCAGAATGAGGCTTAATCCTCAAGAGTTAGTTCATATTTCCCTAATACATGTCCATTAAATAATGATTGAAAGCAAGAGTTTAGAATTATCTCCAAAATGAAGCTTAATTCTTAGTAAGAATTAGGATTATCTCTAGAGTCCAGGTAGAACACTTGAATATTGGTCCATAAAAATCTAATAATACCTAATCATGAGTCATAGAATCATCCATAGAATGAGGCTTAATTCTTAAGAGTCAAGGTTAGAATGCCTCGATACCTATCCATTGAACTATAACAAGGATTGTTATAAGTGTGATCAACTGATAAAAAATGAGGTAGATGGCATATGATGCTAGATTGAGGGAACAAAGATTCCTTGAGTGATGAGATGCCCCTAGCAAATAGGACATAATGTTTAGATTAAGTTGAAGCTAGTTTTGAAAGATTGAATGATGTAATCATCCCACCCCCTCAAGAGCAAAATTAAAAGATGACACACCAAAACAGTGATGCAGAGCCATAGATTGGAAGACATTAAAGTGTTTAGAGATTCAAAATAATGTAGGATAGATCGGATGAGCATGAAGAAAATTTGGATTTGATTTAGAGTGATTTCATGGTCCAAAAAGACCAAGTTTGACTTTGGTTGACCAAAGTTGAGTAGAGTTGACTTTTCTAGAAAAGTTGGAAAATTTTGAAGAAATATGATTTGACAATATTCCAAGATTCAAAAAGTATTAGTAAAATAGACTGCACAAACATTTGATTGCATTGGTCCCAAAATTTTAAAGTGTGAATTTGAGCTATTTAAGTGTGTCAGATTTCAAATTTGGTCCTAAAAATGAGTTATGAGTAGCCAATTAGCCAAGGGGGTCATTTTCATGTCAACCAAAGAACTTTGAAAAATTAGGTCAAAACCTATATAAGGGCCCAAAGGGTCATTTTCAATTCATTTGTGCATTTTATCTTTTGTGGAAAACAAGCTCTAAGGAAAAAATGGTGGTACCAGTGCAGTCATCATTTCGAGCGTTCCAGGCGACACAACTAACTAGCGAGAGCAGATGCACCTCCTCCTCCTCCTCCACCCAAGGATAATGAAGAAGGATATAGTTATCTCTCTTTCTTCTATCTTACCTTTTGAGGATGTATTGATTGGTGTGCTAAGACCATTTTGTATCATTTTGAGATCAACAGTGCTTGAGTAGCATTCATTTTTGTATCGATGAACACTTGAATCCATTGGAGAGATTTATAAATATGAGATCTTTTGATTTGAGCATCTTTGCACATGTCACCTTTTCTCTTATAGTTTGTCATACATGAAATGTTAATGATATGATTGTGATGAATGAAAATTGATATGATGCATGAATGTAGTGTAGATGATATGAATATGGAAATATGTATATGAAATGCAAAATGTGAATGAAGTAACATCTCATGTCGGTTTCAAGTTTGTTGTTAATGATAGGTATCTCATGAAAGTCAAGAGGACAAACCAATGAGTTGAACGCTTATATAGTTGTGAAGAAACATGATACATTGAAGAAACCAACAACCTCTCAGGCTTAAAGATGCAAGTAAAGTAGTGATTGAAATGTACCCTTATGCAAGTGGAGTATGCAATGCAACCCTATGCTAGATGCATCCCTAGGTCTTGTTATTGAACTCATAAAATTATCATCACCAAGTGTTTAGTTAGACCCCCAAATTTCATACAATTCACACTGACATTGCAATCATGGGAATATGAATATGACACGTGTCTTAATTTTGTTGGGATCAAATTTAAGCATTAAGGCACAAGAAGCTAGAATGACCATAACATTTGTCCCTTTAAATGTGGCAAGCTATTATAAGCATCAGAGCATAAACACTAGGATGACCATAATGTTTTCTTGCATGAAAACACACTAGACACATTAGAGATCCTTCTTATGCAAAGTATTTAGTAAAGATTATGTCTACAATGACCCTTGAATTCGTCATCTGAGACAGAAGTGTGCTAAGCATACTTGCAGTGACCCATACATTCACTTAGCATGGTGAGTATCAATTGTACTGTAGCATAGAGAATTCACTCAAACAAGCAAGGAAAAGAACCAACCTCACTAAAGTATCCATATAAAATGAGTCGAGGTACACACAACCATCCAATATGAGATAGAGGCTCTTATAGTGGACACCCCTTTTATATGAATGCTTGAGATCATTGGAACTAAACCATCAAATATAAAGAAAAGAAAAGATCATGCCCCTAGTCCTCACTTCTCTAGCCAAAATAGACATCCTTGAGTTTGTCAAAGGGAAATGATAAAGCAAAAACAAAACAAACAAAGAAAAGCTCAACATATTTCAAACATTATCAATTTTTCATTTTAGTGTTAGTGTTGTAGGATTGATGTCAAGTGTCGATGTTCAAAACATATGTTTAAGAAATCTCTTTAGTAGAATGACGACAGTAGACAGACTCAATTAGGACAACTAGTAACTGACATCAGAGAGAAATCTTTATTGAGAAGAACCTCAGTAGGAAAATAAGTGACAATAGATAGACATAGTTAGAATAATTGGTGAGTGACATGAAAGAGATCTTCTGTGAGAGGAATCTCTATGGTGAAGCAAGTGATAGTAGGTAGATGTAGTTAGCACAACTGGTGACTAACATGAAAGAGATCTTTCATGAGAGGAATTTCTATGGTGAAACAAACGATAGTAGGTAGACACAGTTAGAACAACTATTGACTGATGTGAAAGAGATATTATGTGAGAGGAATCTCTGTGGTGAAACAAGCGACAATAGGAAGACATAGTTAGAACAACTAGTGATTGAAATGAAAGTGATCTTTCATGAGAGGAATCTTTGTGGTGAAGCAAGTGATAGTAGGGATGTGAAAGAGATCTTTTGTGAGAGGAATCTCTATGGTGAAGCAAGTGACAGTAGTTAGACACAGTTAGCACAACTGGTGACTAAAGTGAAAGAGATCTTCTATAAGAGGAATCTCTGTGGTAAAACAAGTGACAATAAGCATACATAGTTAGAACAACTAGTGATTGATGTGAAAGAGATCTTTCATGAGAGAAATCTTTGTGGTGAAGAAAGCAACAATAGGCAGACACAACTAGAACAACTAATGATTGACGTGAAAGAGATCTTCCATGAGAGGAATCCTTGTGGTGAAGTAAGCAACAATAGGTAGACGTAGTTAGAACAACTAGTGAATGATGTGAAAGAGATCTTACATGAGAGGAATCTCTATGGTGAAGCAAGTGATGATAGGTAGACGTAGTTAGAGCAACTGGTGATTGACATGAAAAGGATCTTCCATGAGAGGAATATCTATAGTGAAGCAAGTGATAGTAGGTAGATGTAGTTAGAATAACTAGTGATTGATGTGAAAGAGATTTGCTATGACACTATAGGATGTTTTTTCTGAGACAATGACAAGATTCAATCCATGGATGCATGAGCAAAAGCAACAAACTAAAGCAAGAAAGAAACTATACAAGAGCTAGAAGATGCACTGCAAGATGTAGCATTTGGTAGAGATTCTTTTTTTCCTACCATGATGTCCGTTTGCTAGGTTTTCATCAATGACACTTTTCTCTTCTTTTTCAATTTTTTTGTTCTTTTTCTTTTTTGATTTTTTTGTATTTTTTAAATTTTCACTTTTTTTTTTGGTATTACCAAGGTGCCTATTGCTAGGTTTTCACCAAGATAATGATTTTTTTAGGACTTTAAGTATGTACAAAGAGCTTTTGAAAGCATGTCAACTGTAGAAACACTTTAGATGAAGAGTGTTGATTGGTTCCTTGAGTGATTCTCCCTTAGTTGTTGAAAGTTGATAAGCACCCAATCTAAACGCTATAGTAACTATGTATAGACCAAAAAAGTTGGGTTCAAACTTCCCCTTCTATATCTATTGTTGTTGATTCTTAAGGTTTTCCCTTAGAACGAGGTCACCCAGTTGGAGGTCATGTGGCTTGAATTTCTTGTTGTAGCTTCTAGACATACACTACTAATAATCTTAGAGATGATCGCATGTCACTTGTCGACATTCATCTAGTAATTCTAGCCCTTGTAGCTAAGATATTTTGTAATCATCATAAGTAATGAGGCCTTTCATGGAGATTCTTAAAGTAGGAATCTTGACCTCAATAGGAAGCACAACATCCGCTCCATATACCAAAGCAAAGGGTGATGTTCCTATTAGAGTTCTGATACTTGTTCTATAAGCCCATAAATCTAGATTAATCTAAAGGTGCTAGTCCCTTCCAAATTTGTTGACTGTGCAATGTAAGATCTTAAGGATAGCCTTGTTGAATGCTTCCACTTGGCCATTACCCTAGGGGTAATAAATAAAAGACCAATGCTGCTTGATTCTAAACTTTGAGTACAACTATTTAAGATCCTTGTTTTTAAACTATCCCCCATTATCAGTAATGATGGAGGATGGTACACCATACTTGCATATGATGTAGTTAAGAATAAATAGAGCTACAGTTTTTCTATTTGCTACAAAAAGAGGGACTACTTCCACCCATTTAGTGAAGTAGTTTGTAGCTGTGATAATGAACTTGTGTCCATTTATGTCCATTTGAAGAAGCCAGTTGAATCTGACCCACTAGATCAAAGGCCCATTGTTGAAATGGCCAAAGCGTGACAAAAAATTATAGTTAAGTCCTTCTACATAATAAGCATTGTCACACATGATCTTTTCCGTGAGTTTGATAGATCCTTTTTCTTTTATCAGACAGGGTGCATCATTACCAAACCTTACACTATGTCCATCATAATAATCAAGGATAATGAACATACTTTTATCTCTATTCACGTGATGTGAACACCCACTATCAATGATCCATCTATCAATCTTGGTCACATAAGATACTAGTGTTGTTGCCTTATCCTCATCATAATCATCCTTCATTGCAACATACACCACTTCATCATCATGGTCGTTCGATCCATATTTAGTTTCCTCTTTAGCAATGTAGCAAGACTTTTTGCCTTTATCTTTGTAATCTTCTTGTCCTCGTCTCTTTTACTTCTATATTTGTCTCCACCTCAATTTTTCTTCTTCTCTAGACATCTAGTAGCAATATGACCAAACTTATTGAAGTTAAAACACATGATAGGTAACTTACCTTTGAATTTTCCTTTGCCTCTATGAAATCTCCTTGCCAATAGTGCTTCAAGCTATTCTACGTCCTCCTCATCTGTATCACTATCACTAGAAACATATTTGACCTTTTTCTTCTTCTCTTTAGGTTCTTTTCATGACAATTTAGCTTTAAAAGTAGATTCAACATTTTTTAGATTTAAAATTATCAAAATTAGAGAGTTCAACAATAGTGAGTCTACCTATCAATCCTTTAAGGGTCAAATCAGTACCAAGTGTGCACCTTAGTTCTTGTATGGTAGAAACTCTAATAGCATAGATGGGCAACAAGGTTCTCAATACTTTGCTAATCATAGTCTCTTCTTTAATCTACTAGTTTCTCCTCTAATAGCATTAACTACTTCTTTTACTCTGGCACAATATTAAACTATATTCTCACCTTTTTGCATTCTCATATTATCAAACTTACCTCTAAGACTTTTAAATTTGGCTCTCAACAATTTTGTCTCCTCCATAGATGTTTTCAATAGCATCCCACATCTTGTTAGCAATATCACATTCCTTGATGTCATCAAACTCAATGTATTTTAGGGAAGATTCAATCTCTAACATAGTCTAATTGTGTTCTTTCTTCTTTTTTAGATCCTCAACAGTTAAGGCTCCAGCAAGGTCAACATGCTTAGTGGTGATGGTAGATTGTGCATGGTCTCCAAGACCTCCTAGGTGCAGCTTCATCAAACTTTTCCATGCAGGAAAGTTCTCTTTGTTGAGCTTGAGTACCTCTCTTTTGGACATCTTGATATTTTTCTTCTAGTACCTTTAAAGTAGTCCTCTTAAGCACTATGGCTCTAATACTAATTGTTGGAATTCTTTGGAATAACTGAGAGGGGGGTGAATAAGTTATCCAAGGTATAGATGTACAAATAAAACTTTTCAATGCTTAGTAGATCCACATCTATAAAATCTTATCATGCATGCATCCATTAGATCATACAATACTTAAACTTTGTAGGTTATTGTCCTAGGTCAAAACAAATTTGAAGAATATAAATATGAAACAACATAAGAACATTCACATAATTTGACACAAGGATTTTACATGGAAACCCAATTTGGGAAAAACCACCAGTAACATGCTACTAATTCTCACTCTTCTAAAGTGATGCCCTATGAAAGACCAAACTTGTTAAATGTTACAATACACACTATTAAATGTGACATGGTTAAAGGACTTCAATCACCCTATTAGGAGTGAGCCTTGTTAGAGGATTTTAGAGCATTCCATTAGAATGCCACCCGGTTGAAAGATTTACAAATGTCTATTAGGTCAACCTTAATCCAAAGGATTTACCCTAGACTAAGACAATGATTAGAAAGTAACAATAAGGCTTGATCTGATAACAAATTACAACTCACTTGAAGATTATAGATCACTATTTAAATCCTCCATCTGCTTGGCTTTCACACACTTCAGCTCTGATAGCTTGTTCAACCTTCAAGAATTCATACTCTTAAGCCTTCTTACTTTGCATGCCAATTGCAGTCACTTCTATTCGACCATTAAATGAAACAATACTCTAGGCTCCTTGTCTTCCTTAGGTACTTGTACATGATAACCTTTACTTTTGACCAACTATCTCTATAAATAGAGAACTAAGATCTATTTTCACTTAACCACAATCATCCATTTTAGGGTTAGGTAGGATACAATGAATCTACCCACTTTTCTGTTTGGTTTCTCTAGAAACTTCTTCTACAATCTTCCTTAAATTTGCCTCAAAATGGTTTACCTTGAATTCTATGCCACCAACTCATCATAGTTATCTTCCACATGCTTCACACAATTTAAGAAAATAAAATAGCCAGCTCAGATTCATCAAATGTTTGATTTAACACTGTTTGTTGTCACTCAACAACTATGCTATTCTATCACTTAGCCAACACTAGTTCACTTGACAAACACTAAAGTTTACTGATGCTTGGCACCAACTAAAATTTAATCAACATATACTAACAATCACTCAGCTTGTATTGTTTTTCATCTTTGCTCGACACCTCTTGATTTTCACTCAGCTTCCACTAATTTTTGCTTAGCTTGGACTGACTGCTCAACAAGGCTTGGAAGACACTTTTCTTACTTAACCTTCTTCCAGTCTTAACTTGAGTAATATTTCAATTCAGAGTTTAAGTAGATAAGAAATACACTATATTATCAATGTCTTACTTGGTCTTAATGCTTCTTTTACATACCAAATAACTCAACCTTTCTTTAGGTGCTATTGTTATCTCCTCTTTTCAAATCCTCTTCATCAATCAACTAAATAATAGCTTTCAAACCAAAGAGAAATTGTCTCACCAGCAGGTAGCAAGTTTGATATCATTGACAAAATAATGATTGTTCCGTTATAGGTTCTTCACTTCAAAACAATCTCACATCAATCATTTTTTGATAAGTACAAGCTCACCCCAGTAAACCCCAAGCCATAGCTTAAAAAAATAAGGGAGAAATATCTAGAGATAACAAGGGGGAAATATCTACATGAAACATAAGGTAAGGGGAAATATAGTAGATGACTAAAATCAAAGAAAAGGTTATTAGATGGAATAACATCAGAGATTTGACATGTATATAGTGTATAGCAGAGATAAAGTTCTTTTTTGCAGACAGAGTTACAATCTCAGGGGGAGTATTATTTTTTATATGGAAAGCTAAGTCATGAAAAAGTATTTTTGCCATTAATGTCAAAGGGGGAGAGTGTCGATCTCTAATCCTAAGTTGTCTATTAGTGTCTAACACTTATTTATTTCCAAGGCAACGTTGGACAATCATCAATATGACTGAGCCATCCAAACAAGGTAGAGCTACAAAGGACATTTTTATTTTTCATCACATGTCAAGAAAGTCAAAGTTTTTCAAGCACCCTAGTTAATACCAAGCAAGCATATAAGATAAGAAACATAGATGAGACCGAGCAAGTAGAATGTCATTTATTACCAAGTGAACATAATATGCTTAGTTAGTAGAAGTTGAGTGACAACATGAATGTTAGTCATGAATGAGTGTCAAAGAATTCAAGTGCCAAGTAAACAAGTACTAACATATGAATTCTTAATTGTACAAACATTCATGTCCCTAGAAAATAAGATTAACTAATTAGAAAATCAGAAGGGCAAATGAAAAAAGGATAAAATATGGATCATTGATCTTAATCTAGAACTTTCTAGGATTATCTATTTAAGAAGGCTTGGTACCCTTGTATCATAATGATGAGTGTGTATGTAAATAAAAGTGAAGTGAAGGAGCGAACAAACTAAGTATAGAGAAAAGGAAGGCTAAGTCTAAAGGGAGTTTAGACAACACAACTAGAGTAGTGAAGGACATAACAAAGATATTAGATAAGGAGATCAGATTGAGATTTTGAAGAGAGGAGACCCGTAATAAGATTTCAGAGAAAATCGAAGGGTTAGGTACTGAGTCAATTTTAATAGATTGAGTTAGGGAAAATCTCTTAATAGAGTGGTTCTAATAGACCTATTTTTAAATATAGGGCATTCATCATGCTTTAGAACAATATTGAAGATGTTGTGAAGAAATCCACTAAAATGTGGAAATTGATCTATGGATTAAAAAATATTAAAGAAGGAGAGGAAGATCCCTTTGGGGGAAGAAAAAATGGAGATGAAGAGGAAGACAAGGAAGATGCTACATTAAAAGGAAATTGAGGATACTATTGTGGAGGAGACACAAAAGAAGATAGATGAGACGACTACAACTGGCGAGCAGTAGGAAGAACAGAGTGTGTAAGAAACACAAATACTGAGCATGAGCCCTCCACATGACATAAGCATGCTTGCAAAAATGGTAACTATTAAGGATGTTCCTAATAGTTTAGCTTAGAACATCAACCCCTTAACTACAAAAGATCTCAAAAATATTCTTGACCAATCCACATTGCAAGCCAAATTATGTGAGAATCCAATATTGGTCAATATTGATGCACTTTAAAAGGTAGTAGATGACATTACAAGGGATAAGGTAAACACACAAGAACCACCTTTTGCTATCCCTTTAGCTACTGGTGCTCAACCTTTATTACAAACATTAGAAGACACATCTGCAAAGGATGACACAATTTTAAAAATTGATAAAGCTAAACAAAAGCAAGCAGAAGAAGAGAAGACTAATAAAGAACAAACAAGACATCTATATCTTATGCACAAACACAAAGTGCAACTCAAATAATTATAATTTACCAAGGCAGACCCGAAGAAAACAAGAACACACCAATGGAGAAGGAGAAAAAGGCTACTCAAGCATTGGTAACATTACCAACATCTGGCACTCCTACAAAAGTCCTTTAGGAGCCGAGCATTGAAGCTGTACCATTGTAGATCTTAGCACCAGGCTCAAGTTCATCCAAGGTTGCCAAGATAATTCACTATGGATATGCAACTCTAGATTAAGAAATAGTGATACCTAAGTATGATTATGCAACCACGACATTAGAATAGATAGGCATAATGCAACAAGCCTTGGAAAGGAAGAAAAATTAGGAAATACTCAGAAAGGAGTATAAATAGAGGCAAGCATTGCAAGAAATCAAAGATATCTTTCTATATGCTTTTAGTTTTCCAACACCTGAAGAGTCAAAGCCACTACTAGAACAATTATTAGATATTGTGGAATAGGTGAACAATGAAGACCAGTATACCAATGCTAAACTTATGGAATGGTTTGAAAGAAAATTTCAAGGAAAAGTAAACGAGAAGATATCTGGTGACATAGCACTAGCACAAGTTCAATTGGCTACAAAAATTGAGAAAGTGAAGAAGGTACTTGAGAACATATTCTCATTGTACACTAAACTGTGTGATCCCACACTCTTCACATAAGAAACAAGCCATAGAATTCCAAGTCTGGAGAGAAATTTAAAAGTATCAGGTATGCAACTACCTCAAAACCCAGTTCAGAGTGAAGCATTTTCACTCATTGCCTTAATCACAAAGTCAACTAGTTGTGGTAACAACAGAAGAGGATAATATAAGAGCCAAGTTGATTAACATCCAAGCCTCCCTTACCCTTCATATGGAGATACTCCATAAAGAACTAGGATTTATAGAGACATTATCGAAGAAAGATCCTAATCTTTCTACATCTGATGGACTAGTTCACCTTGCAACAGAGCTAGCAATCCAAATAAAGTCATTAGATGTTTCTTGTGACAATTGGGATGCTACTCTAAAAATAATCATGGAGGTCCACAAGTCTTTCTTAGACAAATATAAAATCACTGTATAGGCTTTTTGACATAAGTGTCAAAAAAGGGGGAGATAGATATGTAAAGAGGGAGATAGAAAGAAGAGGTAAAAAAATAAGAAAGGGGGAGATAAAGGTAAACCAGAGGGGGAGAACACACAAAGGGAGCAAACATAAGATTAGAAATAGAGCATATCAGATAAAGAGTATCAGCAAGAGATAGAATTACTCAGAATGGAGAATTTTTTTTTGGATACAATACAGGCACATTAAGTCAGGGGGAGTTATAAATTTTGAGGTATATAGTCTATTACAGAATTATGAAAATTTTAAAGTTTTGTATATAAGTCGAGTTGTGAATATATTATAATCGAGAAGGTTAAATTGATTATGTAAAGTTAAGTGTTTTTGACACTCATGTCAAAGGGGGAGATTGTTGATCTCAGATTGGTTTTGACAATTGAGTGTCAACACACTTAAGACATTCACTAAGTTCATACTAAACTAGTAATGTATGTCAAGTATGATATGTAAATACAGACTGTGCCAAGTTGCAATGAGTGTCGAGTCACTCAAGTGCCAAGTAGAAAATACATGCCAAGTGATTCAAGTGCTGAGCAAACAATAGATGCCGAGCAGTTCAGGTGCTGAGTTAGAAACAAAATTACAGTATGTGTTGAGCATCAGCAACCTCAATGCTGAGAAACGTAGATTTGACATATTTGTTTATGATTGCACAAACAACTATGTAAACCATTTTTCCAGCTAACCTAAGGATAGAATACAATCTTTTGAAGATAATGACAAATCTGTATGCGGATTCCCTATGCAATTACATGCAACCAATCAAACAAAGGGAAGGATTAAGTGGCAAAAAGGATGAATCTCAACCATAGATTCATACGTAACCCTAAGTCTTCTAGTCTTCTTAAGGAGGATGAAATGCTAAACTTCATAAAAAGTGTGTAAGGAATTGAAGGAGAAGAATAGTGAAGTTTGCATGCGAAAAGTAGAGCATTCATGGAGGCTTAGAAGTTGTAGAGAGGGAATTGCACAATCAGTTTGAGAAGAACAAAGGATAGAGGATACAACATTGACATATTAGATTACAAAGGATCAAGACGGACATAGTACAAATTTGATCTTTAATTAGGCTACTTGAGCTAATCACAAGATCTATGCTGAAACATTCTAACAGGTGATTTTAGTTAAATCTCCTAGGTGGAGTAGTCTTAACAAACTGTTGTAAATCCTTTAATAGGGTGACATTCCAAGTGGATGCTCTAAAAGTCCTTTAGCTAGACACACTTCTAATAGGTTTTTGAAATCCTCTAACAAGAAGGGACTTAATAGTCCTTGTAAGCCTTTAACAATGCAGGCCTTTTGTAGGGTAGACGATGTATCATGGTCAACACTTTGTAACTATAATTGGTGACACTTTATTGCTACAGTAGTGAAGAATTGTGGGTGTCATCCCCACCCCAATTTTACCTTCTCATTTGGAGGGTTTTTGGGTAATCATATCAGGTGTAAAGTGTGTGTGTTTACATGTTTGGATGCATTTACTTTACATGTTATTTACAGTTCAAATATTATATGCATCTAGTGAAATCGTGAAAGTTTTAGTTGTTAAAGTTTGAACTTTTGATTCACCCCCCTCCCCCCACTTTTGAAATTCCATCACTGATTACACTGAAAAATCAATTAATGAATACTAAAATGAATAAAGGGGAAACAATCTCATCATATTTTGAGAAGATTTTCAAAATAAAAAATCATCAAAATGTTAGTGGAAACAAAATAGAAGATCAAGAACTATCAATAATAGCACTTAGAGAATTGCCATTATCATGGGAAGCATTCATTCAAGTAATCAATAGACCTACTATACCTCTTTTTGATCGACTAAAGAATGATTGCATATTAGAATAATCAAGGCTAATTTCTAGAAGGATCATCTCAAATCAAGAGGGAGACAATCAAGCTCTTTTTTCAGTTTCAAATTACAAAGGCAAAAAGAGGAAATTTAAAGGAAATAATTATGACAAAGAGAAAGAAAATTAAAATTACAAAAGAAAATATTTTCTAAAGTTAAATGTTATAAATGTGAGAAACTTGGGCATACTTTCAGAAATTGTTCAGAAAGGGAAAACACCTTAACTTCTTTAGCTATAACAAAGAAAGATGAAAATCTATTATACTATTTTGAGTTATCAAGTGAGATAAATCTAATGAAAATATGTGGATAATAGATAGTGGTGCTTCCCATCATATAGTAGGATTCAAAGAAAAATTTGAAACCCTTGAAAATTACATCTCTGAAGATGTCACCATTGGAGATAATTCCACCCATCCAATTAGAGGAATTGGGACCTATTCTATACAACTAAGGATTGGAGTTACACTAAAATTAAAGGATATTCTATTTTTACCACGTATAAAAAGAAATCTAATTTCAATTTCTAAACTAGCTGATGAAGGATTCCAAGTCACTTTCAACAAAGACAAAGTTTTGTATTGGCCTAAAAAATCAAATCTAAAAAATGCCATTACCATAGGAACCAAAGATGGGACCTTATATAAAGCATGAAATATCCAAAAGCAAGCTCCTAATCTTGAAGTAACAAACTTAAATGAAGTATGGCATAGAAGACTTGGACATATTGAATTTAGTTTACTTTTAAATGTAGAGAAAATCACCTTTGGAACACTAAAGTCTAAGCTCAAAACACATTGGTGTCTCTAAAGGATGCACTCTAGGAAAGAACATTAAAAAACCTTTTCCTCCTAGTGAACATCGATTATAGAAATAGTTCACTTTGATTTATGTCGGCCCATGCCAACACTCTCTTTAGGAGGTTACTCTTACTACATCATATTCATTGATGATTACTCAAGGAAAAATTGGATTTATTTTCTAAAAGTAGAAGAATCTAATGAGGTTCTATCAAAATTTAAAGAATTCAAATAAATTATGGAAAATCAAACCTCAAAGAAAATTAAAACTCTAAGATTTGACAATGAGGGAGAATATACTTCTAAAAATTTCAAAGCTTTTTATACTTTTGTTGGGATTAAGAGGGAGTATACAGTACCATACAATCCTCAACATAATGAGGTAGCAAAAAGGAAAAAATAGAACTATTGTTGAATTTGCAAAATCCATGCTACATGATCAAAACTTGCATTTTTCATTATGGGCGGAAGCCACCAATACTGCTGCATACATTTAGAACAGACGTCCCCACTCTATACTAGAAAACACAACACCTAAAGAAGTCTTTACAAGGAATAAACCTGACTTAAGTCACCTTAGAATTTTAGGTTGCCCTATTTATATTCACATACTTAAAGAAAGAAGAACTAAGTTAGATCCATCTAGAAAGAAAGGGATATTTCTTCAGTATAGTGAAAACTCAAAAGGGTATAGAGTTTATGTTCTTAGACAAAGATCAATTGAAGTAAGCAGAGATGTCATATTCAGGGAAAAATCCACATTAAAACTAGCCACAAATACATAAGATGAGCCCATTATAGACTTAGATGAAAATAATTTAACTAAAATTCAGAGGGAGAAGACATTAAAAGGAAATGAACCATCTATAGATACAAAAGATAGAGATACCTCCAATATCAAGAAAAGGCCCTTATGGGCAAGAAAAATGATTGAAGAAAATAATGTTGAACCAGATGAAATTTCCAAGGAAAGAAAGAAAGCTAGAAACAAATCTTGTTATACTACTCTAGTAATCAAGCTTACAAAATCTGAACCAACAACTGTTGAAGAAGCTATTACTTGTCAAGCAAGGAAAGATGCTATGATTGAAGAATATCAGTCGATACTACAAAATGATGTCTGGGATATTATATCTAGACCTAAATACAAATCAGTTGTTTCTTCAAAATGGCTATACAAAATCAAATATGCAGCAGATGGTAGCATTGAGAAACATAAAGCCAGGTTTGTTGCTCGAGGTTTTCCCAGAAGGCAGGCAGTGATTAAACTTTTGCTCTGGTTGCTTGTTACACTTCGGTCAGGAAAATTATTGCAATTGCAATAGCTAAAGGATGGAATATACATGAAATGGATGTGAAGACTACATTCTTAAATGTAGTCATAAATGAAGAAGTATATATTGAACAACCTAAAGGTTTTGTTATAAAAAATAAGAATCTATATGTGTGTAAACTCAAGAAAGCTCTTTATGGTCTTAAACAAGCACCTTGAGCTTGGTATGAAAGAATAGACAACTACCTCATCAAATTAGGATACTGTAAGAATGAAGCCAATCCTAATATATATTTCAAAATCTCTAATAATGATATGTTAATACTTGTGTTATATGTTGATGATCTATTGATAGCAGGAAATGATAATCTAATTGAAAGATGCAAACAAGATCTTATAACTAAATTTGAAATGAAGGATCTAGGTCTACTACATTATTTCTTGGGCCTAGAAGTATGTCAAAGGAAAGACCATGTATTTCTAAATCAGGCTAAATACACTCAGGACATCTTGACTAGATTTTGAATGATGGACAACAAACCACTTGCAACTCCAATGGAAACTAATCTACACAAACTAAAAGAAGAAGCAGTGCATTCAGAATCTATTGATCCCACACTCTACAGAAAAATTATTGGGCCTCTCATGTATTTGTTAAATACTATACCCGATATATGCTACGCCACAAACATATTAAGTCACTTTATGTATGAGCTTAAGAAGATACATTTAATGGCAACAACACACATCTTGAGATATCTGCGTGGCACTATTGGTCTTGGACTAATGTACATAAATGTTGAGATCAAACTTAAAGGCTATATTGATTCTAATTGGGTTGGATGCTTCTTAAACTATAAGAGTACAAATAGATGTTGTTTCAGTCTTGGATCAACAATGACATCATGGTTCAGTAGGAAAAAACCTACAGTAGCTTTGAGCTCTTCTGAAGCTGAATATATAGCAACCTCTATGGGAGCACATGAAGTAGTATGGTTATGGAAGCTATTATTTGGATTATTTGGAAGGAAATTAGATCCCACAATGATCTATTTTGATAACCAGACTACATCAAACTCTCCGCTAATCCAGTGTTCCACAATTGATCAAAGCACATCGAAACTCCATACCACTATATTAGGGACATGTTTGATAGAAATGTGATCAAGTTGATCTATATAAGCACCGATGAACAAAATGATAATATTTTTACCAAGCCTCTTGCAAGAGTGAAAATAGAGTACTTGAAAGGTAAACTTGGTATGCCAAATTTGAAATTGTAATTTGTTAATTTTATATATATATATATATTGAAAATTAGATTGTTTGCAAACTTGTAAAATGAAAGGTGACAATATTATCAATAGTTGACCAATCTTCTAAAACCAAAATGTTGAAGGAAAGTGTTATCATTGTTCCTTGGGCCGGATTTTGCTAGACACATTGATAACCATCATGGTTCTTCAAGCTGGATTCTGTCGGACACCATGAAAATTATTGTTATGGTTATTGGTTATTTAGGCTAGATTTCGCTGGACATATTAACCATCATGGTTCTTTGGGTTGTATTTTTCCAAACACCATGAAAATTGTTATGGTTCTTTGAACTGAATTTTGCTAGACACCATAATTATTAAACCATAGTTGAGTGGTACCTATATATATATATATATATATATATATATATATATATATATATATATATATATATATATATATATATATATATATATATATATATATATATATATATATATATATATATATATATATATATATATATATATATAGTTTGTCTCATTTGTATTTGCAGATCATATCAATCAAAGTGGCATACAAATCTCATATTAGAATAAATATTACTGCATTCAAGAACATATATATAATTGAGAAGTCAAGCACTTAATAAGGAATATAGAAGTATGCTAAATCATTATATCAGATTGAAATATGATTGATATGTCTCCACCAACTAAGATCCATTAAACTTTACACATTTGCTACTCCTTTCTAGTGCATCGATTCAACATATTTTCCTATTAATAGCTCCCAATGTTTAAGGATGCATGATTTGAAAATTATTGTATTTGGTTATCAAAATGAATGTATAAATACCTCTATTAGCAGCACATAATATCATATTCTCCTAAACTTACTTTTTGAGTTCAAGGTAGGAGGCTAATTAAGTATAGAAGTTAAAATTTGGATTTTTACATATGAAAAGACAAGAGTCATTTATGTGACTAGAAGCCATCCATAATACATCAAAAGTGTCCCACAAGGGACAAATGATCAAATATAGTAGGATAACAAATAAATAGTTGTAGGCGTTTAATTAAATATGATAAATAATTGGATCCATCGAATGTATTAAATATGTGTCAAAGAATAAAATAAGATTAAATATATGAATATACATGTTTATAAATATTGATAAGGAAACTTGAAAAAAGAAACTTAATTTCATATTAAATCTTGACATTTATTATTGTATATATAGACCGTGACATTGTTGATAAATAAACTAGCATACCTAAAAATTTAATACTTTTTTTTTGAAAAATACGCTGAGAGGTATCTAAATTTCAACAAAATAGTAGAAGTTTATTTGTTTTATACATACTATGCATTAATACATAGAAATCTTAAATCTATTCAAAAAAATACATAGAAATCTTAAATTTTAAAACTCATCCTTCGTTTTATGAGACTAAAAAATCCCAACAAATCAAATTTAGAGAATGATTCACTTCATCACATCCAAACATGAAATATACAAGTTAAAGAAAATTATAGCAATAAAAATAATCATAGCAATAAAATAAGTAATGGTAATAAATGTTTTGAATTTTATTTTATTCTCTAATTAGTAGCATAATCATAAGAAGATTGTAAACCATATTTTAGAAAGTGGAACAAATCCACCCTACATTGAGGAGGAATTGGTTGTAAATAAAAAAAAACTACGAGTTCACATTGAGTTAAACTATCCATTGTATGCAACTTTTAAGATTTTAATTATATTTAGTCTCTGTAATTGTTAAGATTCTATTTTATTTTTGTGACAAGTAAATGAACATCAATTTTTTTTTAAAAATGAGAAATATTTACACTGAAAATTGCTACCACTGTAGAAAGCCTTTCGGCTTAATAAAAACACTAATTCATAAATGCCTTATTATGAATATTTCACCAAAATCTCCAATTAAATGATTTTTTTAAAAAAAATTGTATTTTACCGTTCAATTAAAGTAAAGTAATTTCATTTGCAAGATAGAGTGGGGAGTGGGGAAGACAAGTAGAGTGCATGAGGACAAGATGGCGAATATAGTGAGTGAGTATAGCCATAGAGAATGACAACTAAGTAATAATTAAATCTTGAATATAAATCTTCACGATGCATGAACTGTAACAAATTTCCTTTCATTTTCAAGCCACTAATGGTAAATGACAAAAGGGCTCTCTATTTTATTAGTCCCGCCTATTTATAGGCGGAGACTATAGTTTTCAATCAACTATTTTGTATTAATTTCTATTTTGGTAGTTGTGCAACTTTCCAAATTTACCCTTTATACTATGGTGAGCCTAAAATTTCATATTAAATGAAGATTTTTAATGTGATTTTTTTGTTATTGTATTGGCTGTATCCATTTTTGTTGGAAGTCTTTTTATTTTTCTTCAAAGAAATTCAAGTAAAAATGATATTGTGACATTTGGCAATGGTGTGATTTAGAGTTGCTATATGGATAATAGTGTAATCTTTCCACTTTATTTATTTTTATTAAATGTTATACTTGTAAGCTTTTTATGTGTTCTGTAATCTTAATAGGCTCCATTAATTAATATTCTAATAGTAAATATTCTAGCTTTTTGCTTTTTTTAAATTAAAAAATTGATGTATAATTTGTATTATTTATAATCATAGTGTAATTACCAACTAAATGTAAAATACATTTTATTAGTTTTTTAGATTATTATTTAGATTTGAATAAATTTTATCTTTAATAAATAATGGATATAAACTAATTAAAGATTTACTAATTTTCTATTTTTTTTATGATACATTTTCAAATATAAATAATAACTATTAAATTCAATTCTTTATTCAAATATTTTTAATATAAGTTTATACACTTTTTCAAAAAATTGGCAATTTTTCATAAAAATTAGCTTTGTATCTTTTTAACTTTCACTTTCTATTTTTTAAATTTTTTTTTTTTACTTCCACTTTATCTATATATTGCACTAGGCAGAACTCTAGCTTGCAGAGCTCTTGTTAAAGAAAGATAAGGTCTGTTCCAAGTCGCACGAACTTTAATTGAGATTAACATCAACTACATTTTCCATGAATATGATTAACATTAAGAGTTTTATCTATTTTCTTAACGTGTACTCGTTGTGAGGTTTGCTTGCTTTTTCCCATCAAGTCCAACCCATGTCAAGTAGTTTTATTTGTGCAAACGTTTATTTCTTCACAAAGACCACCTGGCTTGTAAATAAACATACGAAAGAGAATCATGACTTAATTGTAGCCTTTTAAGTTACAACAATCATTTCCTTTTTTACCCTGTTGAGGAAGTTGAAGAAGATAGCTCTGACAATAACAGTGATAGAAGGGAGGAGGAAAGCATTTCCAACTCTAAAAAGGATGATGGTAATGAGGAGGGGGAAAAAAGTTTCAATTTTGGGAACATTTTGATGGATGACACTCAAACTCAAGTGTCGGACGACAAAGAAAGGAATACTGAGACAACCCATGTTTTAGCTAGCTTCTCACTTAAACCCATTACTTTTTGTGATGAGATGAGCAAAAAGGATAATTCCCCTATTACCATTTCTTCCCCTATTAAGGAAAATTCAAAGATTTCTTCTAACCCACGGGTGCTGCAGGATAAACCAAAGGGACAGAAAATGAAGGAGGTTGCTGCTAAGAAGGTCGAGGAGCATAAAGAGGAGACGGTGACGGTGGAGGAGCATTACAGAAACCTGGAAGAAAGAGTCAAAGCTTTGGAGGAGGGGTTTTTCACCTTCTCCAAGTTTGGACTTAAAGTTACTCATGCTGCTGTAACTACCCTCCAATTGTTGGCACAGGAGAAGGAGGAAGCTGGCTTGGACATGGAGGACAATAAATTACTCTTTAAGTTCCTTGCTGATGACTGAGCCCAAATTCTTCTTCATGCAAGAGGAAAAGGAAAAAAAGAAATCTAAGTCTTTTTTTATTTATGTTCAATTATGGGGTCCATGGATCCAAAGACTTTATATACTGTTATGACAGTTATAGTTTTGTTGGTTATCAGCTGTAATTAAGATTTGGTTAGGCTTGGGTGCCTCGTTGGACTTTGGTTAGTTGCTTGGGTTCCTTTCTGGTTCTAGCTCTCTGGTTTTATGTTCTTGCCTTTGACTGCTGGTTCTCCTGTTCTTTTTGTCTATTTTTGTTACTGGTTGGTAATGTGTTGGTTACCAGCCTTTTGACTGTTAAGGGCTGACCCCCTTGCTTTTGGTCACTTTTAATTTCAAAAACAATCATTTCCTTTTGCACAATACATAATAACCTTTGGAATTTGTCAGTTGCTAATCTCAGTTGTATTTATTTCATGGGTTGATTGTATATCTTTTATGAATTGGGTGTTTTGTACAATTCCATGATATGTTTATTTTTAGCACGGTAAAGGAATAGGAGATGAGAGAAGAGATGATATTCTCTTTGGTTTTGTATTTCATCTTTTGATTGAGAGATGCCATCTTCTGATTCAACTCCTCCATTATATTAGAAAATTGTGAAAATTATAAATATGCTAAGACCAATAATGGAGAATTTCCCTTAGCAAGTACAACAAAAAAAATTGAATTTGAAGAAATTGGCATATTTAGAATGCTCCCTTCATCACCCAATTTCTGTTACACTTTAATGATCAGTTGCCCTCTCTAAATTAATACACGTCTCTGCTTTCGATAAGATTAATGACATTCTATGTCCCAAAGCAAATGTTTCCTATGTTGATTTTACAAGAATTATTTTAAAAGTACTTATTAGAGTCCGTTTGGCTGCGGGAATAGGAATAGGGTAATAGGAATAGCTATTCTAGAATAAAAAATGGGGGTACATATTCCTATTCTCTGTTTGGTTCAGCCAGAATTTGATGGGGAATTCGTGGATCCAAAAATTTATGTTTTCTAAAATAAATAAGACTGGAATAAGAATACGTATTCCAATTCCACCTATTTGGGTGGAATTGCAAAACCTCATTTTTGGACCAAAATTGGAATTTGTATTATTATTTTACTTCGTATTCCAATTCTGATTTGGTGCATCCAAACGAGGAATTCAAAATTTTAAGAATTTACATATGCCTATTCCACTTGTATTCCCGTTGCCAAACGGGCCCTTAGTATGTGGTTATTTTTCAATACTAGTTTATAATTTTAAAAGGCGACTATATAGAACTATAAAATTATGAATGTGAAATCTGCATATACATTCATGTTATTTTAGTTTGTTCTTTTGGATATATTTTATGAGCTAGTAATATTATAGTCTATCTTTATCATCACTTATCTATAGGATCTATATATAATACTAAATGAGTTTGTTTTTGTGTTTATAGAATTTAAGTTAATAAAAGTAAGTTGAACTAATTTTAATCAGGTGATCTTGTTATAGTTTATCTCTATATTTATCACTCATCTTTAGAATCATCAATTTATTTGCGTGTTTATATAAGTTGGAACTAATAAGAATAAGTTGAACCAATATTAACCTATTTTAATCATAATAGATGCAACCCTCCAATTAAGCATAAAGGATACGAACAAATTTAAAGAAATCGATAATAGTAATCATTGTTACATTGAAAGCTATGGTGGTTGTGCTCAAATTATATGGCTATTTTTTCATGCGAGTGCTCCTACGTCTAACATAATATTGCTCTTAAGGAAGCCCTTTATAGTTTTTAAAGCTCGTAGATTTAATGGATACGATAAAAAGTGGAGATAAATGGTTCATATTAGTTGAGAACCTTAGGAAGACAATGAAAGAAAAAGTGTCTCCATTTGGTTTGCGAATGAGAAGAGTTCCAAAATTAAAGGAAAATCAATGGTTGAGGGTTCTCTTGGAAAAAGTGAACGGTGATGATTGAAGGCAACATTTAAAGGTAATTAAATTTAATTATAAGGAATTAGAAGAATGCTATTAGTCTTAATTAAATAATAAAATCATTTAATTAGTTTAGACAACTAGTTAGTAAATATCATTGCCATGAATAAAGGAAATTTTTTAGTGTCTACATTATGAATGTCAAAGATCTACAATTGAAAATCAATGAACTCTTCTTGAACCCACCAACGAATTTGTAAAAGGGTCTTTCATGCCTCAATTTTCAAGATCACCTCTTGTAAGGGTTTTCTCTTCTTGTTGGGACTAAATTCCATTCTAGATCAAGGACCCAATATTAATTTTCTTCAAGAAATTAAGGTTATTGATTTTTTTAGTTTTAGTCAATATTTGTCATGATATATAGTCAAGTAGTTTTTGTTTCAATAGTAATTGAGTTCTCACTCGGTCAAGGCGATGTTATTGCATAAGTTAACTTAGATGGTAACCACATCATGTTTCTCATGTATATGATCCACCTAACAAAGAATTAACGTTCCATAGGTTTTAGTTTTCGATTTAGACAACCAAGCTTTTTATATTACCAATATCTACACCTCAAACGAAGCAACCAAAAAGACAATAAAATATCATTTACTTGTAGATTAGTTCTAACTAGTGCAATGAGTTGCTAATGGCCACTTAATATTGAGGTGACATTAGATTAAAAAAAGGCCATTTAAAAGTATGTTGGTTATTTATTGTTGCCCCACTTTTTACCATATTCCAATTTTGCAAAGTGGAGGATTTAACTCGTATTGTGTTTAGGCTGGTCGAGTCAGTTGGTCCTTCCTTCCTCAAGTGTTAAGTTTCTCCATTGGGTTTCCATCTTTTTCCTTTTCCCACATTATATAGCCAGGTGGGTATTCCTTATTGTCATGAGTCATGCGGGTAATCTAGATCCTTACTCGATGGAGATTCTTGAATAATGCTACCTCAGATGAATTTACTTGTAGCTCATTTGATCCGAGCATAAAGAAAGTTGAACTAGCAGAAAATCAAGTTTCTTCTTCTCCTTAGAGGGCTTCCGTACCCCGAAGGTGAAACTCCGTAGAGATCTATAAATGCTATTTGTAGGCTGAAACAAGGAAAGGTGAGTCATAATATGGATGGATTATTCAAGTATTATCATGTTTTCATAGTGGGAATCACTTAGAACTCACCAGGATGATCTGAATAAGCATTGGTGGAAAACTCAGAAATAACTTCTCCTTTGGCGGGTTTCGAACCAAGAAGTAAGTTTTCCAAAAAGGCCTAAATAGAAGGGTAAAGTTACTAGTGGGCCCCCTTTTTTCACTTGTGAATCCCTTTTTATGTTTTTCAAAGGCTTATAATAAAGTGCTTAAGGCAGAAAAGGTAAAACAAAAGCGTAAGCGAAAAAATGGAAATCACCTTCTCCATTGTGAGTTTTCTACCCTCGAGAGCAATTTTTCGCATCTAATGAAAAATAGCTACTGCAAGCATGGTAAGTGTTTGAATTGATCACAAGATGTGTTTGGGACAGAAATGGAAACAAATTAGTTAAATTTGTAAGGATATTTTGAGTGGAATCTAGCCAAGCGAATTTTTCCCCAGGGAGTACTCCGTTCTTATTTTTTTCGAAATTGGGTGAAAACGGAAAGGTAAGTCAGTAATAAAGGAGAGTTACCATTGGGCCAACGGAAATAGTGAAATGACAAGGAGAAATCCATTAGATCCCTTACATTTACTAATCCAACGAATTTATCCTTAAATTCGCTCGTGTGGCACGGATTGTGGAATTTAACAGGCAGATTAAGGGTTCTTATATAAAGAAGAACCTAACAAAATTTCAAATCACTACTTTACTGTTATACTGTTATATTGAATAGTGCTTCCAAAAAATTTCAAAGTTTAGGGTTCATTTTTTTTTCATTATCACAATTGTTGAATTTCTATCATACTATATCAAGCAAGATGGCATCAAGATTCTCTGGTTTTGATGGGCTGGGTGGAATCGAGTCAACATGGTAGAGTATCTCTGATACTTCACTACATTTCTTTGATATGAAAGATTTTCAGAGAAGGCTGAGAACTGAGCCGATTCACCCTATAACGGAGAAACTCCAAGGAAGTGGACTAGTGGAGGCAGCCAAGTTTTCTGTCGCAGTACAAGCTCTGGAGCTAATTGTGGAATGTATTAATCATTACAACCCAAACACCAAGAAGATCCTATTGCCTGATCAAACAATATTGATTTCAATTGATAGGCAAGCGGTGGTGAACTGTCTGCGGATTTCAGAACGAGAGGAGTTCTTTGAGCTAACAATTAGAAGAGCCATGTTCGAATTCTCCTTGAGGAAGATGGTGTGGTGGAAGGAGATCATGAAGTCCTGGTTCCAAAAACCCAAGGGAGGAAAGAGTAAGGTCCCTAAAACCCTGTTTGGCATGAATCTTAAGCCTAAAATTGTGGATATTTTGGTCCTCTTGCATTGACTAAAAGGTGAGGTAGAAGCACTCAATTTTATAGAACAATACTTCTTTATGGTGCAAATTATCTGCTCAGACACACAGTATGTTGACTGGGCATATGAAGTTAGTGAACATCTTTCTAGGGCTCTCAGTGCAACCAAGTTTTATAATTTGTTTTATATGTCATCTTTCTTGATATATATGTTGGCTTCCCTACAATTGTGGCCGGGACTCCCCAGAATAGAGGATTTTCCCAAAAATATAAAAAGCTATGAGTTTTATCTATGCTTGCAGTTACAGAATAGCTGTGCAGAGTATATCCGGGTTAATGATGCATTCACTATGAGAATCTGTAGGGAACTCCAAGGGTGTCTAGAGCAGAGGTTCAGCCTAGAAGCAATGGCGGTCATCAGCTAGTTTGGTTATTATTTCATTCAATTCTCATCTTTCTCTTATTTGCGTCTTGCAACATTTGACGAATTTCCCCTGAAGCTGCCTAGATATCCAGATGATATGATCATGCTCATTGAGATCGTTAGGCAAGCAATCCAAGTAAATGTGCTGAGCGCCAGTTTGAGAAAGAAGGGGTACGAATTCCCCATAAAAGTTGGAGCTTATAGTTGTGAATCCAAACCTGATGCAAAGAACATACTCAAAGCGTTCGAGAACAAATAAAGACTGGAGGAGTATGAAGTGCTAAGGCCCATGTTTGATCCAAATGGGTATGCTAGAGATGTGCTTCAAATTGGAAGCATCATCAAACATGTAACTACCATAGAAGATTACTGGGCTAATTACAGAGATGAGCTAGAAAGCCGGGACCATGCCTTTGCTAGACTCACAGTAGATCAAATAAAGAGCTATGGCATTGACTTGGACATGGAAGGGCTAGAAGATGATGGGAAAAATATGTATAGTAATACATATTTGACCAAATTGAGAAACATTCCAATCAGCTTTGAGCCGTGTGTAAATATAGAAGAAGATATTGATGCTATGGTGGCCCAGATCATCAAGAGAACCAGGAAATGGGTTGAGCGGACAGCGAAAAAGAGCTAGAGCAAGAGCAAGACTACTCAAGCTTCTCCAGCCGCTGCTACTCCCACTTCCTCTCAAAGCGCCACACCCAGTGTTACAACTTCAGCCACTCAAGGGCCAGCTCAATTCGTAGGAGGAGGTGATCAACCCCCGGAGAAGAATATTTCAATAGCTCCAACTTGCCAAGGAGGTTCTCTACCAGTGATTGGAGCTTAGGCTAGTATTGAAGAAAAAGGGACAGAAGAGCCGAAAGATGGAACCACCGCTCCAGTCTCGCCCCCTCACACCACTCCAACTCCATCTCCACATGCTACCCCAATTCCATCTCCCCATGTTACCCCAATTTCATCTCCTCATCATAGCCCTACCCCATCTGTAGGTGCTTCTCTTTTGAAGCCAACTGGTTCTCCCATCCAGATAGTAGAGATTGGAGATGATAAGAGCAGTAGCAGCGAGTCCACTGAATCTGATGAAGCTGCAAAGAGAACTCAAGAAGAAGAGAATGTCTCAAGTTCATCTCAGCTTCTCTCTCAAGATTCAAAGAACCCCTTCTCTGCAACAACAATAGCAGTGACTCTAGTAAAGAGGAAAATGTTCAACATAGAGTCACTTGGAGTGGCTTCTAAGGTGATTGGTACAGAGTCTTGGCTTGAAAACACCTTAGAAAGAAAAAGAAAGAGGAAAGATGAAAGTGTTACTACAAAGGATGTTGTGTCTCAAGCAGTACACTCTGGGTCGACCATAGTAAAAACTAAGAAGCAAAAAACTTTTTCCATACTTGGGCAGGATCTGGAGATCAGACATTGGACTGTGGAGATTGCAAAACCAAATAAAGTAGGGTGGATTGAGGATATGACTCCTGAAGACTTCACTCTGCATTCAATTGATCTTGGAGAGGTCATGCATGATGCAAAAGTTGGCTTATGCAGATTAGGCAATGAGATAATAGAAGGCCAGTTAGAAAGCCTCAAATTATCAAAGATTAAGATGAAAGCTGAGATAGAAGAACTCAAAAGACTCATTAGGCAGCTAGTTGTTCCATTGGAAACCATTATTGGTGTGCCTGCTACTAAAAATCCTATAGAAGAGGAAGTGCAAGCTTTCATCTCACAGCTTCAGAAAGATAGACATTTTGGTCAGATTGGGAAAGAGTGGATTGATAAACTCAATGCAGATGGAGTTGCTCTAATTGATCAAATTGGGAATGTTATCCTTCGATTAGAGACCGAGAAAGATAATATCTCATCCTATCAACACACTTTGACCGTAGAGAAAGCAAGATGTGATGAGTGTATTTCTCTCCTAAAAATGATTATCCAGATGAAAGCAAAGGAGGCAGTTGAAGTAAAAATTTTGAAGAAAGGAACTGAACCCCCATTTGAATGGCTCCAAGGTATGCAATTCAAGCTAGAGATGATTCAAGAAGCTAAAAAAGGACTCAAGGAAATAGAAGATAAAGTGAAGAGAACTCAAGATAGGGCATTTGAACTGATGAAAGGATTACACACTGATCCACAAACTAGCGGTCAAGGGAGAGCCATTATTGGAGTGGAGATAATGAAGAACAACTTCTCCATGTATTTAAGTAATCTGTCAGGAATGGCTTCAAGCGTTCAAAATAGAGTGACAAGGCTACAGACACTAGGTGGATGCATACACATAGCTATTGAAGAATTGACAGGACATCTAAATTCTATGAAAGAGTTGGCTCGAGAACATTCAAAATGGCTCTTAAGATTCACTAATGTACACATGCCTAGTCATGAGGAATTAGTTCCCATTATAGTTGCCGCTAAGACATATAGGACGAAAGTTGAAAAGGGGAAGAAGTCTAAACGATTCGATGATGCCTCCTTTTCAATTTCTTTTGCAGCTTCTACCAATTTTATAAATTTTGTAATATAACAAACTGGCATCTTGCCATTTGTCTCCTCAGAAGATGAACTGATTAAAATTCCTATTGTAATGGTCATCTCTCAAAATCTATATGTATGAAGTTGAATGATTAATGAAGGGTCGGCAAAATTTTGGTGTGAAGTACTATTTGTTGTAGAGACAATTGAATGGTATTTTATTTTAATCATTTTCCATTCTAGTATGTATTGTGATTAGTTAGTATTTCCTTTCTGTATTACAGAGAACTAAGGAAGAACAGAGTTTCATTTCCCCTATTTTCCAGAATACAAATGAATGTAATAAGTATTGTTATAATTCATTTGACGAAAGGATTCTATTAGTTTTTCCCGATTCATCATTTGTAATCCAGATTTGAGTTTGACTTAGTTTAGCATCAGTTGATTATGCAAATGGATTCATGAGATGTGTGGGTACATGAATCTGTTTTAGTATTGAGAGGTTATTATCTGCCTGAGTTGGATTTAATTTAGGTCTAACTTGGTTATTCCTTTACTGTTCTTGGGTTAAGAACATACCACAAAGTAGTTTAGGATGAAAACAAAATTCATTGCAAATTTTTTTAGGGAGCTGTACCTATCAATTCAGAGGAAAGCTAAATTATTCACAAGAGGCTTTCCAACTGTTTGTGATAAGATATTGTTCTTAATTGGGTAGTAAAGAGTAATAATATAAAAGAACAATCTGTTTACCAACATTTATTAAGAGAAAGATAAGATTCTACATGCAAAAAAAAGGGTCTTTATAATATTAATCTTGGTTGTCAAGACATATCTTTAAATTGGCACACTTCCAATCTGATTTGTTTACCATGTTTAATATTTTACAAATTTTAAATTTATAAAAATATTTAATATATTAATCAAATACACAGAGCCTCATCAAGATGAAGGGAAAATCATTCCATTGGGATGAAATAGTTCATCAATTAGAATAAATCATGAAAACATAATTGCATCCAAGTATTTGAGATTCTAAAATGTCATTTATCTCAATTCTTTGTTCTTGAATTTGAAATACTAGTTTATAGGTCTATGTTGCTACTTACAATATAGTTAAAATTAACATTAGTCTAGAAGCTCTTGAGGATGGTTTATGGACATAAGTAAGATGATGGCTTAAGGAAATTCAAGAGAATAACTTAAGGGGTCATAAGAGGATGTAGATGGTACAAGGAAATAGTCATTAGTCACCTTAAGCCACTAAGAATGCAAAAGGAACAAATCATTGGTCTCTATTTACTTCCATGTTACATATTGATGGAGGGGCATCCAGAAAGGGCTTCAAATAAATCATGGATGAATTGGCATCATTATATAATGTGAAGAGTCTAACCAAGTCCAAAGAATGAATAAGAAAACATTAAATAAATTGTAACAAAAAATGAAATGTACAACAATGTATAAATATTAGAACAAAGTGGAGGATGCTTGAGGAAAAAATCTCCTATGATCTCTAGAAATTCTTGGATATTTAGACTTGGAAGTATTCAAAGAGTTATATAAAATGTTAAAAATCAATGTAATGCACTTAAGATAGTTACATATATTTATTTAAACATATATCTTCACAGTTATTTACATATGTAAACATTAGTCTTTAGTACTTACAAACGACAATAAACATACTCATATTGAGTTAAGATTTACCATTATACATCCAACAAAAGATTTAAGTTTAGAAAATTTAAATCTTCTATTTAACCATTGATATTATAGATGTAAACTTGTCGATAATGAGGATATTCAAAAGAAATAATTAAGTCTTTTGGGTGTAAAACGAAAAATATCCTAAGCTAGACATATTATCTTTTATTAATAAATCCTATAACTTTGTCTTAATGAATGTAGTTGTAGTTCAATATCGAGAAAGTTAAAAATTTCCAATACTATGATCAAAGCTTACTTCCTAACTGGTTAAATACTAATTTTTTTAAATCTTAGTTGGTTATGTTAGGGACTTTATATGTAGGATGACCAAGATATTATACACCACAAGTGGCATACACACTACAACGTGATAAGCATACCAAGGCAAAGCTAATAGATTCTTGTAAATAATTTCTATATTTATCCTTGTAAATGGGTGTCATTAAAAGAGAAATACAATGTAAGCAATTGATCTGCAACTTTAGTGGACACATGTATACTAGCCTCAAAGGTCATATGTAACCACTAGACTAGAGCAGGAATATCTTGTATGTTTGAAATATACATGACTAAATAAGTTTCAGGCGATACTAGAGGTTTTCTTACCAAATTAATTTCTCCCTAGTGCACATACTTGAAAAAAGAAAAAAGAAAATTTTATTATTAATATAAATTATTCAAGGATTTGTCCATTTATCGATCAAAATAATTTTTAAAAATGGAATGTATAAAGAATAAAATTGTCAATTTGGAAGAACAAGAAAATATAGAAAAACTAAAAAGAAAGAATGGAGCAAATAGATTTTGTATGGTACTTCAGGGAGACATGAGACTAGAAGGATATGTGGAAGGTGAATAGGAAGATGTCTTTGCACAAGAAAATTGAATGTGTTAGAGAAGACAATATTTAAAGTTTCAAATTATGAAATCCATAGAAGTAAGCAATGAAAGGGGTACACTAGAATGTAACACCTTAGATGAAGGATAAATACAACAAGGAAAAACAAAGATGATTGAAGAATGAATATACAAACTAGGACTACGTTGGTGACTATAGAGTAGAGATCTATTATTGAAAATGTAAATGTATAGTCCAAAATAATGACAACCATACATGGGGCACTTCCTCGATGTTGAAGTAATTTCTACATGTGTGCCACTTTGAGGGTCACTTTATATTCTTGCACTTTAATCTACATCTAAACATTATTAAAAATACATGCTTTAGCATATATAGAAACATTTATATCAATATATATGTGAGTAAATAACGTTGCATTTTTTATCTTTCCAAATAGTGAAGATAGTTTATGTCCTAAGAACATGGCATATCTATAAACAATTCAAGGGAATTCTAGGTAAATCTCCTAAGAACACCATATTCTAGAAGAAGTGTTATGACCTAAAGGAATGAAATAAATCACAAACCCAAAGCTAATACTATTGGGATCTTTTGTAATAAAAAAAATGTGAATGAGAGTCTCAAGTTGCCCATATAAAAAGGGCAACAATGATTTGACACACCTAGAAGTTGAAAGACTAAGAGAAAGCTTTGGAAAAGAAAAACTAGGCGAGATGATTGACCTTGGTCTCAATAATGGAATACTAGACCATGATAAACCTGTGATACCAAGCATACTAGAACAAGAATGCAACTAGCAATGTTGGTTTACGGTGGAGATCATAGGAATGTGATTTACCAACCAATGGTAGCACATCCTGGGATTGTAACTATAAATTGAAGTACATAATAACAACCACTAGTCTTTCCACCATGGCTTGACATAATGGATGCCAAGATTATGTAGCATATTTAAAGGTAGTATAGAAACCACTAGATTACAAGTTTATTGATCTAGGCAAGAAAGATGAAACTGGACTTGCATATCTTCCCAAGTGTAAAGATTTATAGTAGTATGAAAGAAGAGATCTCTTAGAGTGGAAATGTCACATTTTATGAAGATATAGAGCACATAGACCAAGAAATTGAGATAAAGGAAGTCCCTATAATTGAATCAACATAGTCCAATAAATATTATGTTGGATAAAATACAGGCCATCACAAGACTCAACCACATCATAGTAAAACCAAGGTTTGAGGGATTCTCAGGCATTCCATATTCTTTTGGCCACAAAAGTACCTTGGATATGGATTTCTTTTCTCATAAATAAAAGGGTTTGAAAGCCGATTCACTTCTAGGCTAGTATGTGAACTAGATAACTAGAAGATATACAATGTTTGAGAAACATTTCTAGGTTTCAATGTCAAAAATGGTTTGAATAACCCATTTAATGCACAAGGCTAAGCATTTATTTTAAGTAGAAAGAAGGCCAAGGCCTCCATATTCCCTAGGAAGACAATAACATTCCTAGGCAACTCTGTGAAACTCATGATGGTCAACATGAGAAGCACACAGAAAATATTTCATAAGATTTTTAAGTTTACTAAATGAGGCTTTAGATGGAGCCCAACACAAAGAATAATAGAAATGAGTGGCTTCCAAAAGTTTCAGTTAGATCTAGAATTCGCTAGCCAAATAGAGTAGCTTGGTAATCCAATATACCTTTTTCTTTGCTATTTGGAATAGAATTGCATCCTATAGGTCAACAATAGAGCCCTAGAAAGAAAAAGAATGCTCATAACCAAAATATTTCCGCATGCTAGATCGAATTCCATCCATATTAAATAATTTAGGGTGGACCAAGAACAAAAAATCCCTTATAACACTAGGTTTTATGTCATTGACTAACTAACCCAGAAGCTTGACAAAAGGTGTCAAGACATTGAAGAGTCACCTAATCATTGTCTTCACTCTTAATCTACATAAGGAAGGAATCATAAACCAAATAGCCATAGAAAAGTTTAGAAGGTAAAATTTCCCTAACGTGGCCAACATAAATAACCTGGGCCAAAAGATACCCAAAACCCTTAGCTAAAAGAACACACAATGATGAGCCTAATAAAATCCTAGTGGATGGATTTGAAGAGACCAAAGGAAAATGATTAATTACCATTGATGGTGATGAAGGTAGAAGCATCCCCAGGGAGCATTTGTATATATTGAAAAAATATGGGTCCAAATCCAAACACTTTAAGCATCACAAGGATAAAAGGTCACTCAATTTGATCATGAGCTTTAAAAAAAATTATCTTTCCAAAAAAGGAATTTTGGTTATTCCTTTCCTTCCCATACAAAAATAATGTTGTCAAGCATAAATCTTGACTTGATAAAACTAGTCTTCTCTAGTTGAACAATGAGAGGAATATTATGTCCAATCTTAAGGGCTAGACTTTGGCAATGATTTTATAAGAAACATTGAGCAAAGTGGTGGGTCACTAATTGCTACATACATTTCTAGATCCCCTTCCTTAGGGATGAACTTAATATTTCCTTTTTTGATATGTTGTCCCCAGGATTGGGCATGAAAAGCCTCGAGGTAGACCTTGTGATGTTCAAGATTGATAGAAGGCCAAATGGATTTCTAAAATTCACAAGGGAAACCATCATACCCATAAGCCTTATTGTTGTCATAGAAGAAAATAATTCTTTAAGGTCCTCAAGGGTTAGCATTTGACCATAGAAAACTTTTTGAGATCTGAGAGTTGAGAAGGAACAACTGCAAGGTTATCCATCAAGGCTTGGTCTCTAGTAGTGGAATTTTCCTATGTAGTGAATACCTTCTCATAATGTGTGATAAATGATTGAAGAATATTTGATAGCTCATATAGATGTTTTTGACTATTCTTGATGTATTTGATGCTAGGAGAGGAATGATGATCACTAAGAGAGAGAAATAACTCCTTAGAGACTTGATCTCCCACCTTGAGCCAGTGTAAGAATTTGAGCTTCTCTAGTAGCACTATGATTTGCAACTCATTTCTAATGGTAGAATTATGAAAAGTTGACCTAAAAATCATGACATAAAGTATTCAAATCCAAAGCTTTAGTGATAACACATAGATCCTTGGTGTTTGCATCATAAGAATGTTGGAAACACATGGCTAGCTATCTACCATAAATGTGGAGAAACTATATTGTGCATGTAATGACATCATTCCACCAAGAAATCCAACTAGTTGGATGAGTGGGCCTAGGCTCAATATTTTTAACTTGTTGAATGTGGGGCATAGTGGGTTGGTGATGAACCAATATTGTGTTAAAAAAGTGTTTTGGAAGGACACATATGAGTTGTTTGTCATTCAATATTGAAATTGATGGGGTAATGGTCTGAGAAATTAACATCCATAAGAGGCATGCCATATAACTTTTGATTTCTACAAAAGGAAAAAGGATTGAGTTGAGATCATGGAACAATCCAACTTTTGCAAATTTTATTAGAACTAGCTTAGAAACTACACCAAGTATGTTTGGTACAATGAGGGTGACAATGATTAACATTGGGGTAAAAAATGCCCAATTTATTTTTCATATAAAACTAGGCCCCATGTTCTCATGTTGTCCAATGGAAAGGAAAAAATTCCTTTTTTATCGGATCCCACCTTAACCATATTCAAGTCCCCGCATATAACCCAAGTTGTAGGTTACAAAGAATCAACAATGCAATACTACAATTGAGATATTTTCACAACATTATTGGGATCATAAACACAATGATCTCGAAAGAATGATTATCAATTGAGAGAAGGACCTAAACCACTCTCTTCATGGGAATTGACCTGTGATCAACAATAGAAGAATGTCAATGAGGAGAGATGAGCATAATAACTCCACCTCTACCAACTTGATGTTGAGAATTAAACAGAAAGGCTATCCGACCAAATAACATAACGTGTAGTAGAGAGAATGCAAGGAACACTTTTAACTTCATAAAGCCAAGGAAAATTCAAAAAAATCCAAACCAAGAAAATGTTGATGATTATCCTTAAAAAAATATTTTCTAGTAAGGTTTGTGAGACTCCTTACATTCCATGAGATGTAATTCATGGATCAACTAAGCTAGGATATCATCCTCATCCCCAAGAGAGGAGAAATGATGTGCAAGAAATATGAAGTTATCTTGAAACTAGAGTAGGGATCCCTTGAAACCACTTGTCATTTCTTAGGACCTCCATAGTTAATGTTAGCTCACCTAGAAGGGCTACATGAGTGTCATAGAGAAGATGATTGAACAAAAACCATCAATATGGCTTGAGGAGTGTGAAACCACCCAAGATGCAAAACATTCTCACATGAAACATTCCTCTGTTGGTCAGGGTTTGAAACAAAAACAATAGTCATTTGGTTTGATGGAGGCTTGGGCTAAGTTCTATCTTGAGTTGGCTATTGATGAGTTGAGATGTTTAATTGCTTTTAATCAAGAACCAAGGTGTGCTTATCCTTGCTACCACAATTGTCCATCCTTCATTTTCTTTAGCACCCTTAGAAGAACAAGGGGGAGTTGATTCCTTTGGTAGGGACTTATTTTAGGAACAACTAAAGGATAATCCTTAATCTTATGCTTAGAGGATTGACAATGCTAACAAGAGTTGAGTAAATTCAAATAAAGCACTTGTTGGGAGAAGTATTGAGCACCCACTTGAATAGCAATGGTCTCCTTTAGATCATTAGATAAATCAACTTCAATTCACACCCTTTTTTGGGGACAGTTGTGAACAAAGTAGTTTAGCTCCATACAAACTACTCTACCAAGGGTTTCAACAATAGCTTGCAAGAGCAACTAATAAGGAAAGGGAAGACTCAAGAATACTACCCAGACATGCATGTTACTTAAGCTTTTATTTATTTGAGATAATAAAGTCTCATGACCATGGCTAGAAAGAAAATAGAGATGACATAACAAACCAAGACTTGTTCTTAAGAATAGCCTTAACATGGGTGGATCGGAAAATCAAAACAAAAATAAACCCTTAGTAAGATTTTGGATGCCGTCAACCCAGACTTGATGAGGAGCCTAGGTTTTGACAACCCACTAATGAAGCATGATTTCAAGTGAAACCCTCCCACAAAATATCCAATCAAAGTAAATTTCTCCAGCCAATCACATGCACTATCATAATTTTGCAAAGATAAAACAATGGAAGTGCTAGAGGTCAAATCTCATAAAACACCTTCGGAATAGACTTGTGAGGCCGCTTGTTCAGAGGAGCCATGATTGTCCATCGTCAAAACTCTAACAACAACATCAACTGCTAAGCCAAAGTTGACGATAACCATATTAAAATCTAGAATCTCATTGTAAATGTATTATGGAATTGGTGAAGTTGAATGGTTCACAAAGAGCCCACTAGGGATCAAGTCTTGCGGAGTAGTCTAACATCATAGATGGATGCGGTCGGGATTGTGCCCCAGGCGAATTTGATAGAAGGGATACCCCTCAACCCTTGATTCTTAACCAAAAAGTCAGGCATATGACTTGAAACAAAAGAATCTAACAAATAAATTTTTAATGATCTTCTAAATGTTTAATATATATTTGAAAATCTCAATTATACATAGAATACAAATATATATTATTTTTTAACACCTTAATTTTAAAATTCAAAATTTAATAATACATTAAAATTGTATTTAAAATTTTTAAATAAATAAATTTACCCAAAAAACAAAAAAAAAAAAAAACCTCCTTAATGCTGTATGAATGCCTTTCACCGTAACGTCTTTCATCGTGCAAATCTAAAATTATATTCGTAAAAAATAGAGCGCCTCATATGAATACATTAGACGAGAAAGAAGGCGACAGAAAACAACTGGTGCTATATATCTTCTTATAATAATATATATATTCTTTTTAGGGATGATTCTGTGACACACACGCATATATTTATAATATGTATATATCCTTTCCTGTCCCCACTCCCCTGCTTAAACCCAACAAACGTGTTGGGTATGGAAACTTCGATGCCCACAACCAGAATGCAAAATCCTCCATTTTCTCTTCAATATCAAACGAAGACCGGTTTGTAAATCATTATTATATTAAAAGCAGTCAATTTCTCCAGCCATTCCCATTTCCGTCAATTTCTCCATTGATTTAACCTGTCTTCCTCATGAACCGGATCAGCTTTTAAAGAGTTTTATCTAAATTTTTCTGACGTTCAAGTTCATGAATCTGGGCTTCCTTCCCGTCTCAATGAACATATTTGGTGCTGGCATTTACTTTTTCATTATGTCCTCCTTGGTTATATATTAAAAAGTTGGAGGCCTTCATACCCAAATCAGTGGAAGATTCTCTTTTGATTACATAGAATTTTGCAGCTGATAGTCTCAGTTCCATTTATTGCACGGCTTCATTCCTTAGCTTTTATGAATCGGGTGTTTTGTACAATTGATGCTGAGTGCTTTTAATTTTTAGCCCAGATATTTCAGTTATTAAAATAAGCGGCTATAGCATTGAAGCTTCATCACTGTGTGGGGGACGCGATGTGTTTGAACGGTGATCTTATCTCGGACATCTTAGGCCGTGTGGATGGCATAACACTCGCAAAAGCAGGATGTGTTTCTTCCCAATTTTGGTTTTGTGCAAGGCGAGAGAGTGTTTGGGAAGAGGCGTGCTCGAATCGCTGGCCTTCCACAGGTGACACAGATGCCAAACAATTCATCTCTTCTCAATTGGGCGGGTTCAGAAATTTCTATGTAAGTTGCTTCCCTTTCATTGATTATGATCAGTCTGAGTCTCCCGAATCAAATTCAAGGCCCAGTGGGTTGAAAAATCTGGGTTATGCTAATAATCCATCTGATTTTGTTTGTCTTGTGGATGTGCAATACAATAACAAGTTCATTTTTTCTAAAGTTTTGTGGGGCATCCCTGCTCCAGGGGATTTTGAGGGGTGGTTCTGCAACTGTCCATTTAGGATTGATCTTATTAACTTTGACGAGGATCACACTTGCCCTAATGATTTGCCCACAATCGTGCTTGGGGACATCAAGGGCAGTGAATTTTGGGGGCACTTGGTGGAAAATATTAGGTTGAGTTGGATTTTGATAAACAGAAAAACAGGGCAAGCTGCTAATCTTTCAAGCTGGACTCCCTTGTTTGGGCAAAAGCATTGGTCATCTGATAAGGATTCTGTTATATGTTTTGGGTCCATATTGCCTGCTGAGAACTTATTGCCTTGCAAAGCTATAGAGTGTAAGTTTGTGATGAAGTGTACAGTTTCGGAAACTGATCATACAAAATTAAAGATGACTGAGCTGAGCATGCAGATTGAAGATATCATGGGAGCTCGTGTTAATGGGAGAAATAGTCTGCTAATCCTAGAAAGAGCTCTGTATTGTAGGAGGAGTCTGAACCACAATAAGATTTTGGAATCCTGTGGAAAATTCTTGGAAGAACAGAGGATACTGAAGGAAGAGAAAATTAGGAAAGAAGGCCGCCTGGATGCTTTCTTTGTTCTAACTGGCATTATTACATTCGCTTCATTTTGGGGTTTTATTTTCTGCTAACAATGATGCTATGTTCCGACTCTGTTCGAATATGTTCAAATCAAGAATGCAAAAATCAGCCCGATTCCTTGTACAATTATACAATTGTAGTTACAGCGTTTATTCACTTGGATCAATTTACTGGGTCACTGTGATTGTAAATTGGCCTGTACAGGTTCCCTACTTTCAGTTTCACTTCGCGAATTTTCATCCGTATATATCTCATCTTAGCAAATGATTAATGGCACGCTACTTAATCTTCGGTGTTATTTCAGAATCCAACGACTGCTACACATAATTTAATTTAGTTCTTGCTAGTTATAATGATAAGGACTGGTCCAAGTGGCGCGAGCTTTAATTGAGATTAACATCAACTGTATTTGTCATGAGCAGGACTAACACTTAAAAATAGTTTTATCTGTTTCCTTGACATGTATTCGTTGTGCGGTTTGCTTGCTTTTTAACACAAAGTCCCACCCATCTCAAATAATGTTTATTTCTTCGCAGAGGTCACCTGGCTTATAAATAAGCATACGGAGAGAATCAGGACTTAATTATAGCCTTTTGAGTTGCAACAATCTTTTTCTTTTGTAGAATGAAGAACAACCTCTGGAATTTGTCACGTGCCATTTATTTCACGGGTTGATTGTATAGCTAATCAGGGGTCTTGTACAATTCCACCATGTTAAAATACTCTCTTTCTTCTAAGTGGCATTATTACTAGTACTTGCATCCGAAGTAGGTTCAATCGTTTGGCAGATTGTAAGATATACACATTTAGTAATATTCTATATTCTTTGCACTCTTTTAATCAATTTTAATATTTGAACTTTATATATTAATCTCTAATACAAGCTAACTCATTCTCATCCAATTATTACTAATTTCTGTATTCCATCCCAATTCCAACCAATTAAATTATAAAAGTAAATATAATGAAATTAATTTAAATGATATTAAATTAAAACTTATAAATGCTTATATAGTATATCATTTAAAAAAAAATTAGAAAGTTAGTAGAATATACTTTGAACTCATAGAAATGTAATAAAAAATAAATTTGTAATAAAGACTTAAATTTATTATTATAAAATATAAAAATTCAAGAATCTATATTTTCTTTTTCACTTAAGAATTTATATAATTATTTAAAATAAAATTATAGATCAATATATATCTTAATAATATAGGATTCTCAAAAATCCATTTATAAAATGTAATATTTGAACTTACATCCCATACTAAGCTTAGTTGTCTATTCTATTTTGATCCATAGCAGAAAAATGAATGTTCTTGGTTAATAAAGAGATACTGCTTAGTAAACTCTAATTTGGAAAAATAAAAACTTTGGAAGATACTCTTCTTTTGTCAAAATCAAACAAACACTAGGAAATAAATTTTATGACGCAAACAGTTTCTATGGCGGTGCTTGAAATTACAGTGAACCAAAATAGTGATAAGGATGTGTAGAGTAATATCTACAAACACAATTACATTTATGGGAGGAATAGAAGCAATGTCGAAAAATAATCTTTTATTGGATACACCGACTCTCAGCATTTGACACTTGCACACATCTGCTCCCTTTCATAGGTTCTTCCTTCCACAGTCTTCTATCATCTGGAGTAAAGTTCTTTGATAAATACAACCATAGCACACACACTTATCTGAATTAGAATATAAAAGAAAGCACAGAGTGAGAGGATATATTTGTATTCTCTGAGTTCACTACCATTAGATGAAGCTATAAATCATAAGCTATGGCTCCCAACATGGCCATGAAGGCAAAGGGAGAGAAGATAAATACAAACAAAGAAAACTGATCTTATTGCCTTGCCAAAATACATTACATAAGACCTCTATTTATAGAGGTATGAGAACTCTTTGGAATGCAAACCATACTTATTACATATCTAATATTACGTAATATATATTAAATATCTTAGCCAATTGATGGCTTTCAATGTTGAACGACAGATGGGGGATGCTTAAGTCAGCAGGTTGTTGGCTATGGGCAGCTACTAAATGATGATATGTTGGATGGAAATTAATATCCACCAACACTCCCCCTTAATTTCTATCATTAAAATTTTTTTTTCATTAATAACACCCAATTTTTCTCCCAGACATTCAAAGTTACTCTTTCATAATGCCTTAGTGAAAATATCCACCAATTGATCTTAAGATTTGCAGAACTCAAGGTAGATTTCTCGCTTGTTGACCAATTCCCTTATGAAGTGGTACCTTGTATCAATACGTTTGCTTCATTTGTGAAATAAATGGTTCTTGGATAATGCAATAGTTGATTTGTTATCATGAAGGATTGGTGTTGGTTCTTCTTGATTATGTTGTAGATCTAAGAGATCCTGACACATCCATACTGCTTGACATGCGGTGGAAGTGGCAGCTACATATTCCACTTCAGCTGATGAGATTGTCACTATAGGCTACTTCTTTGATGCCCATGATATAGTTCCTGATCCAAGATGAAAGATATATCTAGAAGTGCTCTTCCTTTCATCAATACTACTTGCAAAATCACTGTAAGTATAACCAATCAAACCAAAATTATTATTTATGGAATATAGAGTTCCATATCTTGTTGTTCCTGCAACATATCTCAATAGCCTTTTCCCAACTTGCCAGTGAGAATTTTTTGGTGACTCCATGAACCTTGAGATCAAACTCACACCATACATGATATTTGGCCTCGTAGTTGTCATATACATTAAACTTCAAACAAGTCTTTTGAACTAGTTGGATCAACACTTGAGCCCTTCTCCTTGCTAAGTTTAGTTCCTGTTGCAATTAAAGTTGACACTGGATTGCAATTTATCATTTTAAATCTCTTGAAAACATCCTTTATATACTTGGATTAACAAATGAAGATACCTTTGTTATATTGAATAACTTCAATACCTAAGAACTATCTCATTAACCCCAAATCCGTCATTTCAAATTCTTTCATCATTTCTATCTTGAACATGTCTATTGATAAATCTGTAGTGACTATCAAGTCATCAACATACAAACACAAAATAAAAATTTGACCTTCATTATTAGTCTTTACATACAACATTCTCATCCAATTACTACTAATTCCTTTATTCCATCCCACTTTCAACCAATCTATAAGTCTATTTCCATCCTTAATTAAATATTTAGCTATTTTACAACTAAGGAAACAATTAAATTATAAAAGTAAATATAATAAAATTAATTTAATGATATTTAATTAAAACTTATAAATGCTTATATAATATATTATTTTTAATTTTTTAAAATAATTTTTTCATAAAAAATTAGAAAGCTAATGGAATAGACTTTGAACTCATAGAACTATAATAAAAAGTAAATTTATAATTAAGACTTAATTTATTATTATAAAATATAAAAATTCAATAATCCATATTTTATTTTTCACTTAAGAATTTATATAATTATCTAAAATAAAATTAAAAATCAATATATATTGTAATAATATAGGAATCTCAAAAATCCATTTATAAAATGTAATATTTGAACTTACATCCCATACTAAGCTTAGTTGTCTATTCTATTTCAATCCATAACAGAATTCTATGGCACTAAGAGGAAAGGAATGGTTCTTGGTTAATAAAGAGATATTGCCTAGAAAACTCTGATGTGGCAGAATAAAAACTTTGGAAGGTACTTTTCTTCTATCAAAATCAAATGAACACCAGGAAATAGATTTTATGACACAAACAGTTTCTATGGTGGTGTTTGAAATTAACATGAACCAAAATAGTGATAAGAATGCGCAGAGTAATATCTGCAAGCACAATTACATTTATGGAAGGAGTAGAAGAAATGTTGAAAAATAATCTTTTATTGGATACATTGACTCTCAACATTTGACATCTACACACATCTACTCTCTTTCATAGGTTCTTCCTTCCACAATCTTCTATCATCTGGAGTAAAGTTCTTAGATAAATACAACCATAGCCCGAGCACTTATCTTAATTAAAATATAAAAGAAAGTACAAAGTGAGAGGATATATTTGTATTCTCTGTGAGTCCACTACCATAAAATGAAGCTATAAATCATAAGCTATGACTCCCAACATGGCCATGAAGGCAAAGAGAGAGAAGATAAATATAGAAACAAAGAAAACTGATCTTATTGCCTTGTCATAATACATTATATGAGCCCTTTATTTATAGAGGTATGAGAAATCTTTGGAATACAAATCATAGTTATTACATATCTAATATTAGGTAATATATATTAAATATCTCAACCAATTGATGACTTTCGATGTTGAACAATTGATGGTGGAAGACTAAGTCAATAGGTTGTTGGTTGCGGGCAACTACTAAACGATGATATGTTGGATGGAAATTAATATCTGCCAACACTCCCCCTTAATTCCTATCATTAACAATTTTTTTCATAAATAACACCCAATTATTCTCATAGACATTCAAAGTTACTCTTGGGTAATGCCTTAGTGAAAATATTTGCCAATAGATCTTCAAATTTGCAGAACTCAAGGTAGATTTCTCGATTGTTGATCAATTCCCTTATGAAGTGGTACCTTGTATCAATATGTTTGCTTCATTTGTGAAATACATTATTTTTGGATAATGCAATTCCTAATTTGTTATCACAAGGATTGCTGTTGGTTCTTCTTGATTATGTTGCAAATCTAAGAGAACTCGATGATCCATACTGCTTGACATGTGATGGAAGTGGAAGCTACAGATTCTGCTTCAGCTAATGAGATTGTCACTATAGGATATTTCTTTAATGCCCATGAAATAGCTCCTGATCCAAGTTAAAAGATATATCCAGAAGTGCTCTTCCTTTCATCAATGCTACTTGTAAAATCACTGTAAGTATAACCAATCAAACCAAAATTGTTATTTATGGAATATAGGATTCCATATCTAGTTGTTTCTGCAACATATCTCAATATCATTTTTCCAACTTGCTATTTGTGGTGACTCCATGGACCTTGAGATCAAACTCATACCATACATAATATTTGGCCTCCTAGTTATCATAAACATTAAACTTCCAACAAGTCTTTTGAACATAGTTGGATCAACGCTTGAGCCCTTCTCCTCCTTACTAAGTTTAGTTCCTATTGCAACTGGAGTTGACACTAGATTGCAATTTATCATTTTAAATCTCTTCAAACATTCTTTATATATTTGGATTGACAAATGAAGATACCTTTGTTAGATTGAATAACTTCAATACATAAGAAGTATCTCATCAACCTTAAATTTGTCATTTCAAATTCTTTCATCATTTTTGTCTTGAACATGTCTATTGCTAAATCTCTAGTGAATACCAAGTCATCAACATACAAACACACAATCAAAATCTAACCTTCATTATTAGTCCGTACATACAATGTGGGCTCACTGCTACTTCTATTGAATTGATTACTTATAATGTATGAATCAATCCTTTTATACCAAGCCCTAGGTGCTTGCTTCAAACCATAATGCACCTTGTTTAATTTATATACTTTGTTTTCATGCCTACAAACCTCATAACGAGGTGGTTGTTTAACATACACTTCTTTAGCAACTAGCCTTACCTTATGCTTAACAATTTCATTTTTTGCATCAAATTTAGTTTTATAGACCTATTTAACTCCTATACATTCTTTCCATTTAGGTAAATCCATTAATTCCCATGTTTTATTTCTTTCAATAGAGTCGATTTCTTCATATATTTCCTTGATCCATTTATCTTATTTAATTGCTTCTTCAAAATAAAATGGATCACAAGAAAATAAAGAAAAATTTGAGCACGTGTCTACATTCTATTCTTCTTGGTCATATATCTCTTTTAAGCTTCTTGATTTCTTACCTTTAGGATGTAGAATCTAATTCATTACTTACATTTGAATTTGGAGATGATGCTCTTTGCACAAGGTTCCTTAGTGGAGTATTGAGTGGTAGTTGAGCACCTTCTTCCTTTGATTCATCTTCACTTTGAAATATTGGTGCTCCTCTTGTGACCTTTCTGTTATTATTTCCATCCCACGAATCCTCTTCATCAAATTTAACATCCCTTCTTATGATCAATTTCTTTGAAACATGGTTATACAATCTATAAGCTTTTGATTCTTCACTATAACCAATAAAGATACATTTTTCATTTCTATCATCTAATTTCCTTCTCAATTTAGATGACACCAATGAATACACAACACATCCAAAAACTCTAAAATGGGATATATTATGTGTCTTACCATTCCATGATTCTTGTGGAATTGTGTTCTTAACACTTTTTGTAGGACTTCTATTCAAGATGTATACAACACATGCTACTGCTTTTGCCCAAAAATCATTAGATAAATCTTTGGCCTTCAACATACTCCTTGCCATTTCTATTATGGTTTTGTTATTCCTCTCTTCTACACCATTTTTTTGTGGTGTGTACCTCATCATAGATTGCTTCTTAATTCCATGACATTTGCAAAAGTCTAAAAAATCATTAGAACTAAATTCACCACCTCTATTAGATCACAATACCTTGATGTATATGCCACTTTGTTTCTCAACCAAAGTTTTGAACTCCTTGAATTTTTCAAAAGCTTCACTCTTTTGTTTGAGAAAGTATATCCAAGTCTTCTTGCTAAATTCATCAATAAATGTTAGGAAATATATACTTCCTCCTAAAGATGGAGTTTTCATAGGTCCACATATTTCAGTGTGAACTAATTCCTATGGTGCTCTTGCTCTATATGAACCTCCTACCTAAAAGATTTCTCTATGTTATTTTTCCAATATACAACTTTCACATGAACTTGGTGGTTGGACTATTTGAGGTAATCCTTTCACCACATTTTTATTTTGTAACAAGCTCAAAGAATCAAAATGAAGATGACCATACCTCGAATGCCATAGCCATGCATGGTCTGAGAATATTTTCTTCAAACTTACTTCTTATGCTCCTTAAATGCAATGAGTCTAAAGTTGGAACATTTGGTTTTGTGTCATGTTGACCCTTGCAATTAACCTGCCGCCAAGATTTCTATCCAAGATTGTGCAAACATCATTACCAAAAGAAACTGTGTAGCCTTTTTGCATTAGTTGACCAACACACATGAGATTGTGTTTTAATCCAAGAACAAAATATACATAAGGAATATATATTTTTCCTCCATTTTTTGCCAACACATTGCTAACACATTTTCCCATTATAGAGACTTTACTATCATTTCCTAGCTTTACTTCAAATTTTATAGAATCATCCAAGCTAGCAAACAAATCTTTATTTCTAGTCATATGGTTACTACATCCGCTATCTAGCAACCATATATCACTAGAACTTTCTTGAGCAACATTACAAGTTATGAACAATCTTCCTGAATTGTTATCAGATACATTTGAGTAATTAGCACCATTCTTGTCAATTTCTTCTTGCTTCTTTATACATTCACTTGAAAAATGACCAAATCTCTTACAATAATGGCAGTGAATTCAAGATTTATCAAACCTTGATGATGAATGTTGGAATGAACTTCTCCCACAGCCTCTGTTGAAACTCTGGATGGATTGATTTTTCCTTTGTTCTTGATTTGGACTTACATGTCCATCTATGTTGAACTACATCTTCCTATTCCTCTGTATTTTAATCTTCCTCTTCCTCTACCAAAAGGTACTTGTGATCCAAAAGCATTCTACAAAGAGGAACTATCATTTACGTTCATTCTAGATTCATGAGATAAAAGCAATCCCATTGACTCATCAATAGATTCTTCAATGTCAACGACAATGACATCAAATTTTCTAGGAAAACTATGAAGTATCTTTTCAAATAATTTTGATCAGTCAAATCATCGCTATGTAATTTAATCTAATTAACCACATTCATTCCTTGATTTAGAAATTGATCAACTGAGTCTAAAATTTTCATACACAAATTTATAAAATCATGCCTTAAAGTTTGCAATTTAGCAATCTTAACTTTCGATGTCCCTTGATATGTTGTTTCTAAAATATCCCATGCAATCTTAGAATTTTTAGCTATAGAAACTTTAGGAAAAATTGATTCATCTAAAGATTGTTGAATTAGAAACGATGCTTTAACATCCTTTTTCCTATTATCTTGTAATTTATATTTTTCATCTTATGATAATGCAGAATCATCTTGTGATTCATTAAAGCCCCTTTTTAGTAAGATCCTATATGCCTTGAGAACAAAATAATATTTTCATTTTAATAGCCCAAAACTTAGAATTTCTACTAGAAAATATAGAAATTTGCACGGTTGAGCTATATTACTTCCTGATGCCATATTAATGCTCACAACTCATAGTTACAACTGCAGTTTACAATATTTGCTTTACAAAGTAAAAATACCAAGCAAGTCTAAGACAATGAAATATATCTTAAACAAACAACAATACAATACTTATTTTTTCCATTTTTAATAAATATCTTCTCATTGGACTTTGGCCTTTGAAATTAAACTCATACCTTCTCTCAAACATTAAACTAGCATCTTCTCTTCTCTAGATCTTCGTAGGCACTAATCTCCAACTTTAGAAGCTTATGACCTGAAATCAATAAAACATTAGAAGCTCCATTCACTACTATAGTAGTTATAAATATCAAAAAATATTTCTTTTCTTCCTAGCCCAACTCTTCATGCTTTGATACCAATTTGAAGGCAAAGAGAGAGAAGATAAATATACAAAACAAAGAAAATTGATCTTATTGCCTTGCCAAAATACATTACATGAGCCCTCTATTTATAGAGGTATGAGAACTCTTTGGAATAAACATCATACTTATTAAAAATAATATTAGGTAATATATATATTAAATATCTCAGCCCACTGATGGCTTTCGGTGTTGAACGATGCATGGTGGATAGCTAAGTTAGCTGGTTGTTGGTTGCAGGTGACTCTTAAACAATGGTATGTTTGATGAAAATTAATATCTGCAAATAGGCCAAACCTAGGGCATTTTTCCATCATTCAACAACAAAAATATAAGATTCTTGAACAATAACTGGTAGCCATTATAGCTGTATAACTTTTATCTTAATGTGGAGATGCTGAGTTAATGAGACGGTTCAAGCGAGAAATCGTTATGTTGGTTCAATTTTTTGTATTTTTTTCAGTAGTTTCAAAATTGGGTTAATAAAATTGAAGGTTGACCAAAGGCTATGAGGTCTAAAGATGGTTTGCTTTCATTTATTTGTTGGCACTTGGCCACCAAATTAGATCTAGACATCACTTACATATTTACAAAGTTCAAGACTTGCCCACCCTTGTTTCCCCTCAATGTTGAGATTTCCTTGAGAAATGCTTGCAAAGAGATCACCGCCAACAATAAAAAATCTTAACTCAAAAATTGCTTACATCTAGAGTATGATTACAATCCAAAATAGAATGTAAAGTCATTTAAATAAGATTGAAATTTTATCTAGGAAAATGCTAAGAATCCTATGAGAGGGGAAAATTAAACTGAGTTCCACCAATTCCAAGGAAGAATATGCTATTGCCCATGATGTTTGGACCAAGAATGCAGCTGGAAGTGGAGGGAAGAGTGGTAGGCAGTGGCTTTCTAACCTCTCTCACGTCTAGTCTTTCCATCTTTTGTGACATCATGTAAAGTCGACATCAGTGGTAGCCCATTTTTGTCACCATTTTTATTTTCTTGTTGTGGGTAAGTGCACCAAGTTGTGGTGCCAAAGGGGGGTATAAGTGGCCACATTTTTTCTAAAGTCAACAATTTCTAAACTTCGACAAGAATTTGAAGATAGTTACACTCAAAATTTTAAGATATGACAAAAAAAAAAGTAGTAGTCCATTGAATCTAGTTTCTAAACTTTTTTTTTTTTCAAAATGGTTTAGTTTTAGGTCATCAAAAAAGGGGCCACAGAAAGTGGTACTTTTTTTTATAGAAAAAACATAAAATAGTGCAAAGTGTGACCCCCCTAAAATTTTAACTTTTTTTTTGAAATTCTTTAATCACTCTGGTCAAAAGTTACCTAACACTATGTAGTTTATCCCTAATTTTTTAGGTAATTTTATAATGTGTATTTTTTTTAAAAATATTTTGATTGGACACATCCCAAAAATGTGAAAAACCTATGTGCTCCCCCTAGAAATGATTGAAAAATAATCTAAAATCAAAACTTCTTTTTTTCAAAGTGTGTAGAATGGAGTCTAGTTTCTAAAAAACTAAGTTGTTGTGAAATTCGATGAACGAGCTAAAATCTATAGCTTGATTAGTACACATTAGTTTTTGACAGAAAATGGACATACATTCAAAAGGAATTATAGTTGAAAGGCTTGAAATAGTTCAAATTAAAAAATAAA
>CM053793.1:633013418-633030918 GCA_028749045.1 Cupressus sempervirens
ACACAGTGCATACACACTATAGTGTGCATGCACTTTAGAGGGTGCATGCACTATAGTATGTCACACTATATGTATACACCAAAAAATGGTCATAACGAAAGTTTGGGTCCCTATTGATCCATACTTTGTTTTTTGTCTATTGTGTGTTCTATTGTTTCGATAGAAAACATAGGTTTCATGCTGTTGGAAGTTAGCAAACACCATATTCAATCATTTGATACACTATTTGAAGGCTTTTTGAACATGCTTTCATTCTATTTGAAGCTGGCAAACACCAAATTCAATCATTGGATACACTATTTCAAGGCTTTTTGACTATTCTTTCTATAGAAAAGGCTAGTGCAATCCTTTTTAAATATTCTTTTTTACTATATAGAGACAAATTTGATTATAATTTGACAAGTTGTTTAATATATAGTGAATTCATTGAAATTTATATGTTTGAATGAATTGTTATTTGAAAATAGTTAGAAATTTGACAAGTTGTTTAATATATATTGTGTATTCATTGAAATAATTGTAATTTGTATATATATTTTAATGCTTTTTAATCTAGAAATTGTAAGTAATTCAGATGTTTGAATAATTTGACATATATAAATCATCATCATGCCAAGGAAGAAATCAAAGACTCAAACAACAGAAGAGAGGGAGAGAGATTTGGAAATTAAAAGAGATAAAATGAAACTACTATGTGAAGAAAGAAAATTGCAAAGCAATAATGAAGAATTGTGTTTCCAAGAGGAAAAAGAACCACCGATACAAAGAAACAAAGAGGAAGAATTGGAAAGACAAAGAGAACAAATGATACTGTTACGCTCAAGAAGACAATTGAATTGTGAAGTTACACCATCTTCCAATGTTGGAGTCATATCATCATCTCATGTTGAAGAGACACTAATTTTTACATCTGACAATGTACACACTCCACCATATCATGCTGAAGACACAATATTAATATATTAAGTAGGTGATATTCCATATTTTACATCTTATTGCCAAGGCACATCATCTTCAGTTCAAGGTTCGTAAAACACTCAACCTTATGTTGATGTTCAAAATGTTGAGGGAATGGAAGAGATTATAACACCTTCTAGAATTCATTTTAGAAGACCAAAATATTTGATTGATATTGATACTAACATTTTGAAATCAATGCCTAACAAGATTAGCAAGTGTACTTGTCAAAGAAAAATTAATCGTATGTGGAGATTATTCTTTGAAGAATTAATATTACAGGTCAATGCCAATTATTTTTTAAAATGATGAAGAATTTGAAATTTAGGCCTATCATGAAGATTCTTGGGCTAAAAATGATGGAAAATTCAAATGAAAAAAGCATTGTAAATAATCTAATGAGTGCTTATGACAAAATGGGTTCTAAATCATGCACCAAAGATAGTAATATCACAAGATGGGTACTTACATCAACAATAGTAAGTACCCAAATGAAGAAATTTTGACTCATGAGAAAGACAAGAAAAACAAGTAAAATTGGTAGAGGTACTCTAAGGAGAGCCATGCTAAGGCATGAGATATTGGAATATCCAACAAAAAATGAGTTATGGACATTTAGTGGTAGACTACTGCGAAAGGATAAAGAAATTAGTCAAGCTTTGAAATCATTGATTGAAGATTTTTGGACAAATAACACACGTGTTTCCCCTAATCAAAGAGATGTTGTAAGGAGGAGGATTGGTAACCAAAATTGTGACCCACATGTGAAACATTTTTTGGACTCAGCTTAGACACAATTTTTTGCAAAATTTATCGGTATGTATCCTCAAATTTGAATAAGTCAAAGATTTTTTGAGATGGGTAAACCTTTTTATGTGAAGATAAATCACCCACACACACAACTTGTTGTGGTAGGATACATATTTAATTTTTTAATCATTTTGATGTTTTTAGGCATATATGTATGTTTTTGCATTCTAAGTTTGTTTTGTAGGATTGTGACATGAATGAGCCACCTAGATCTTCAAGGGAATTCATATCCAACATTTTATGTGAAATAGGGGATGACCAAAAATTTTACAAGACATCATGCTTGGATGGTACATGCTTATTTTGTGATTCTTTGCAACTTTTATTAACTTGTGAACATATGGATAGTACATATGCAATTGGAAATGAAATAGTGGATTATAGAAAATATAAGATTGTGACATATGCTCTAAAAGATGGGAAACATGGCAAAAGATGTGATTTAGTCATTGAAAAGATTCTAGTGTATGAGTTCATGAAGATTTTTCATGAAAAGACTATTTACGAGTATGCAAGGCATACACATAGAGCTCGATAGCTAGATTTGCAATTCAAGTTGTGCAAGGATACATTTCCACTAGATACCATTGTTTAGTTGTAGACTTTACAAAGAAATACATACTAGAACCACAAAATAAGGTGCAAGAAAAGTATTATACTTCTCAACACATTTCCATATTTGTTCACATAATATTCACGCATTCACCTACAAGTATAGAAAATGACAGGAAGATTTTGAGGGAGTACCATTTTTACATCAGTGATGATTAATCACATTCTATGGAGTTTGTACATGGTTGTTTTCAATTATTTTATGGATATTTGGCTAATAGGAGCATACTATATTGTCAATAGATTATTTCGTCAAACAATTGCACATCTCAATTCAAGAATGCACATATGTTCTATTGGTTGAGTAGGATGCACAAGTTGTCTAGAATTCAATATATGTGGAATTTTGTAGAGGCTGGTCATGGAAAGGGAGAACACAATAGTGCAAGTGCACATGAGTCAAAAGAGCCTTTGCTCATAAGGAACTGAAGTACAAAGATGGAGCAATATTGACAGATGCAAAATCCGTTGTCCAATGGTGTAATGCTAGAATGGGTCTAGGTAAGGAAGGTGAGTCTACAGTTCATAGAGTTTTTTGGTTGATAGATAATACTCACATTACACCATACGAGGATTGTTGTACACTAATAGGATCAAATGACTTGCACTCTTTTAGAAGCTTTGATGTAGGTTCATGGAGTATCCACACACAAAAAATGGCATGCTATTGTCTATCATGTGCAGAGGAAAATTGGGATCAGTGTGAGTCGACTAAATGGGTGGACAAATGGGATATACAAGTTTTGGACCCAATTGGCACCTATCGTCACCCATAAACACTGGAAATGGTAGAAATGGATTCATCCATTGACTTTGACCACTTGTCTGATCTAGTGCAACCTATTAATATATATATCTTTGTAATTTTAATATGTAACTTTATAACTTTTACCTAGGTATTTTATGAATTATTGACCACATTTTGTACATCTATGACTGTAGGCCATGTTTTTTCTATTATTGCACCTAAAGACAATGAAGAAGGGACATATTATTATTTGTGTCATTGTGTCCAGGCCAAACAAAAATTGGATGACTTGATTATAGATGGTGAAGGTTTAGAGTACCATATCAGTGCGATGGTTGTAACTAACACATGGCTTAGATGATATTCTATAAAGAACCCTAACTTGTGGTTATTTAAGGATTGGCAAACATAGAGGAAGATTCTTCATTATTCAAACTTTTTTGTCACATCAAATATCCACTTGATAAAATATGGTGGAAAACTACATAATAAGACTCTTTGGAAGGTTCATGAGTTAGACCATGAGGCAATACTTGAGACATTAAAATGTAGAGTAGACCCAATTGGTTCATTAGATTGAATAGGGAGAGAGAGAGAGAGAGAGAGAGAGAGAGAGAGAGAGAGAGAGAGAGACCCAATTGGTTCATTATATTGAATAGGGAGAGGGAGGGAGGGAGGGAGGGAGGGAGGGAGGGAGGGAGAGAGAGAGAGAGAGAGAGAGAGAGAGAGAGAGAGTAGGGGATGCATGGAAGAGATCCTACTCTTGAAAAGATGATGAAGAGACACAACCCTCCAATAGGTAATAAACAATCATTCTGAGAATCTAAAGAGCAAGTGCATCCAATAAAAAAAAGTAACATCATTGAAGGTTATATATGCATATATGAACATTAACCAATAAAAAATATAAAGGAATACAAATATTGAGTATTGTATACAACAAAGGTTTTTCCAAACCAAAGGCAATAAGTCATTCATAATAGTCAGATAATTAAGAACCAAATATATATGAACCAGATTATTCTTACATATGTATAGAATATTATTGACCAAATCAAAATTAGCAAAATGATATTGCACATAATCTCCATTACAACAACATGGAAGATTTGTGATTTTAATAGTTATATTCTTTAGTCCCAAAAATGGACATTACAAATATTGCTCACTTATCCTTTATGATAGAAAATGTTTACAAAAAATGACATGTACTTATATGAGGACATTATATATTACAAAAATCCCACACTGAAGCAACTGGCTAGTTGCTCAAAAAATAGTAATTGAATGCAAGTGGGATTATAAAGATACCTTAACAAACTACTATCCCCTTTAGTCAAGAAACATCTTGGTCATCTACTTGATTGGGAGATGTTTGGGAACTGACAATATCTATTTAAACTCAAGTCTCTAGAAGCAATTATAGAAGACAGTTGGTCACCTAAATGATGGATGCAAATTCATTAGGATTTTCACTTCTCTTTGATTGGGATACTCTTTGATTGTGAACCTCCTAGCAGTTGGTCACCTAAATGAGAACCTTGAGATTTATTAGGAACTACATGAAAGAAATTAGTACCTTGAGAAGCTCTCCATTTGTTAGCTGAATTAAAACCTTGGATTATATCTATGGTTGGCCTTCATTTTAAAAGGAGTGAGATTGCCTCACCAAAGGTGGCAATGCACTATTTTTTTTTGCTCTCTTAAGATCATTAATATATTTCAATTAGAACTTTAAGGGATCATTCCCAACATGAGTATCCTAGCCTCTCAAGTCCTGTAAATGCAAGGCCATTGATGAATAGGAATTTCTAATTGCAACATTTGTGGTGCTGGAATGAAGTGCTTGCCCATATTATTTTCCTACTAATGAGCCAATTTGAGGCTTCACTTCATATTGCTACGTGGATAATTCTATAGCACTTATTACTTCTCTATCTAAATTTTTTGTGTCTATGTACATGTGCACTCTTTCCCAATAGTTGTAGGTTTTGTCTCTTCATCCTAAGTAATTGGCATACCCTAGATGGCACCAAGATAACCATTTTCTTTTGAAATGTCCTTTTCTCTTAGATTAATCTCTCTATTAAGCAGGTTTTCTATATCTTCCTCTATACATTTAATAGATGTAGTTGTAATTCCTCTATTTATTAAGCTTTCCCTGATAGGAATTAGAAGGCATGGGGAGTCAGGCCAACAGTTAGTCATTGTATTGAAAAAGTAGTTCTTGGCCATGCCACTGATGGGAATCATTTCAATCTTATTTTTAGAATTGGTATCTCATTTGTCTTGAAAGAATAATATATTGGTTTCAATGTCTTTGAAATATATGTGGCTGATAGCTAATTTCTTATTCATTGCCTTTGAAATATTCATGGGCAACTAAGGTATTTGGTTACCTAATAGGTCCTAGGAATCTTAACTAGGGTTCTAGAATAGTCCTAGATGGACCCATTTGACCTAAATATATAAAGAGCAAAAATTGCTCAAAAGTTGCAAAGTTGCTCAAAAAGTTGCTTGAACAAATTTTGCAATTTGGGAAGTTGTAACTATCCATGCTCAGGTATATGAGCATGGGAAACATATTTTGGAAGGTTAGAAGGTTTCCATTCAAATTTGCATTTTAAAGCAACTTTTACAACTTTTGCAATTTTGCACAAAAGTGCAAGTTTTCAAAGTTCACTAGATTTCACTTTTAGGACTTGGAAAAGGTTCCAAACTATTAAAAAATAACTAAAAACACCTAATCCTAGACTATATTGACAAAAAACTCAAAAAGACCCAATTTTGCCTAATTAGCAACTTTTTCTCATATCTTGCACAAAGTGGCCTAGGCACACATATCTTGCTTATATCTCTCTCACCGTTCATCATGGGATCGAACTATCTATTCTATTAGCTTTGCATGGCTAGGTAAACCCTAGTCCCAAGCTTGTCCCATTCTGTTGAGTGCTTGAACATTCTCAGGCATATCAAAACGAATTGACCCTAACAGTCACTAAATGCCATAGGGAAATGATCTTTGATGGGACATATATTGGAGCTTGTGCAAGGCATGGATACAATTATAGGTGCTATAGCACTATGTTGTTGAGACCTACAATAACCTCTCATACTTTTTGGAGATTGGCTTTTGTTTTGATTTTGCGGCCCCATCTTGGGTGATGCTGAAACTTGTAGTGTTGGCCAATACAAAGTTGCCAACTATCAAATCTCTCTCACTGTTCATCGTGGGATCAAACTATCTATTTTGTTAGCTTTGAGTGGCTAGGTAAATTCTAGTCCCAAGATAGTCCCATCCTATTGAGTGCTTGAACATTCTTGTGCACATTGAATTGAATTAACCCTAAGAGTCACTAAATGCCATAGGGTAGCAATCTTTGACGAGGCATATCTCGAAGCTCATGTGAGCTATAGATGTGATTGTGGGTGATACAAGAATGAATTGTTGAAACCTATAATAACATCTTTTTTTTTTCAGAGATCAGATTTCATTTTGATTTTATGACCCCATCTCAGGTGATGCTAAAACTTGTAGTGTTGACCAATACAAAGTTGCCAACTACTAAATCTCTCTCACTGTTTTTCGTGGGATCAAACTATCTATTTCATTACCTCTATGTGGCCAATTAAACCCATGTCCCAAGATCATCCCATCCTATTGAACGCTCAAAATTTCTTAGGCATGCAAAACTGAATTGACCTTAAGAATCACTAAATGCCATAGGGTAGTGATCTTTGATTGGGCATATCTTAGAGCTCATGTGAGGTATGGATGTGATTCTAGGTGCTATAGGATTGTGTTGTTGAGACCTACAATAATCTCTCTCTTTTTGGAGATTAGATTCCATTTTGATTTTGCGACCCCATCTTGGGTGATGCTAAAACTTGTAGTATTGGCCAATACGAAGTTGCCAACTTTCGAATCTCTCTCACTGTTCTTCGTGGGATTGAACTTTCTATTTTGTTAGCTCTAGGTGGTTGGGTAAACCCTAGTCCCAAGCTCGTCCCATCCCTTTGAGTGCTCAAACTTTCTCAAGCATGCGAGATCGAATCGACCCTAAGAGTCACTAAATGCCTTAAGGCAACAATCTTTAATGGGTGACACAGACAAAGGGTGAATAACTAGGGCCAAAGGCTCACCCGGCTATCCAAACCACCTTGCAAGAGTTAACACAATGGAAGAAAACATAGGGAACAACCACCGAAGGAGGAAGAAGAGCAAAACACTTTTATTGATTCATCAAAATATCTTCATACATGCCTAGCTGTAAGGCCTTCTGGGTTATAGCTAGATACAAAATACAACTTCCAGATCCACAATCCAACTTTTAAATTCACATTTCTAGACACATATCTCTTTCCTTTCTCCATTCTCTAAAATCTACCTTGACTCTAAGCCTAAACACCCTATTTATACTTGCCAAAATGGCTTACAGAACATTCTAGAACATAGAGAAGCCACAAGTTAGCTCTCAGAAAATATAACTACCTGTTCTAAAATTAAATGTGAGAAAAGTTGGCCCAAACAAGAACTAGACACAAATTACTTGACAAAAGAAAGCTTTCCAAAACTGGCACTTGGCATCCACACAAGCTCGGCATCGAAAGGGATTACATGATAGCAACTACAAAATTAGTAGCAACTAGAACTTGGTAGCAACTAATAATTGGAACTTGGTAGCAACTAGAACTCGGTAGTAACTGAAACTCAGTAGCAACTGGAACTCAGTAGAAACTAAAAATTGGAACTCGGTAGCAACTAGAACTCGATAGCAACTAGAACTCAGTAGCAACTGGAACTCGGTAGCAACTGGAAACTAGAACTTGGTAGTAACTAACAAAATGAACAAAATGTGTAGGATTACAAGGAAACCCAAGATGCTCCTGCATCAGACAACCAAGGTTGGAGAAAATGATTCTCCTGAATCATGCAAGTTTCACAACCTGAGCTGAATCCAACTCAGATTGAGAAATCCATGAAGCATCTTCGATAGGCCTATTCTTCCACTTCACCAAATATTCATAGTAATCTTTCCCTCTTGTACTCTTGCCAACTCTTTGATCCAATATTTGTTCAACTTCTTCAATTTTCTTCTAAGGATAATCTTCTGATACAACAACTTCATCCTCTGACTCATGATACTTATACAAATCTACAATATTGAATATAGGAGATATATCCATGTCATCAGGTAACTCCACTTCATATGCATTACCACTATCAAACTTCTTCAAGATCTTACAAGGTCCAAATTTCTTCATCTTCAGCTTACTGTATGTACCAACATGAAATCTTCCTTTCTTCAAATGAACCATTACCTCATCACCAACTTGAAAATCATGGTGTCTTCTAGACTGATCAACATTCTCCTTATACTTCTAATTACTTTTTTCCAACCTCAGCTTCACTTCCTTATGCAAAGACTCCATAAAATTAGTAAACTCTTCTCCTACAACGCTTCTCTTCTCTTCACCAACAACATCTCTCAAATCTGATATTCCTCTAGGATGCATTCCAGTAACAATCTCAAAAGGTGTCTTCCCTATAATCCTATTCATAGAATTATTATATGCAAATTTAGCTTGTGCCAATACCATCTCCCAATTACTTGGCTTATTCCCAACTAAACATCTCAGCAAATTACCCAAGCTTCTATTCACAACCTCTGCTTGTCCATATGTCTGTGGATGGAATGTAGAACTAAAATTTAGCTCAGTACCCATCTTCTTCCACAAAGCCTTCCAAAAGTAGCCAACAAACTTATTGTCTCTATTAGAAATAATACTTCTTGGTAATTCATGCAATCTCATAATCTCTTTAAAGAAAAGTTTAGCAACATGCTCAGCATCTGATGTCTTCTTACATGGTATGAAATGAGCCATCTTAGAAAATCTATCCACTACAAAAAATATGGAATCATACCCCTTCACTGTCTTAGACTATCCAAGAACAAAATCCATACTGATGTTAGTCCAAGGTTTCTCATGAATAGTAATAGGTGTATACAAACTAGTATTTTGATTCACTCCTTTTGCAACTTGACAAACTCCACAACTCTTTACAAATTTCTAAACATCCTTATACATTTGTAGCCAATAATACCTCTCTTTTAGCAAACTCAATGTCTTATCAATTCTAAAATGTTTAGCTAATCCACCACTATGCTTTTCCTTAATCAGATTAAGCCTCATAGAACTTCTAGGAATACACAATTGAATACCTTTGAAAAACATACCTTCTTAAATGAAATACTCATCATACTTATGTGATCTGTTAAATTTTGTGCTTTTCACTCTCTCCACACCTTAGAAAAATTAGGATCAACATCATATAATTCTTTCATTTCATCAAAACCAAGAACTTCAACTTTCATTTCAGTCAACAAAGAATGTCTTCTACTCAATGCATCAGTAACTCTGTTAGTAACTCCACTCTTAGGCTTGATCACAAATGTAAAACCTTGCAAGTACTCAACCCATTTCATATGTCTTTGATTCAATTTATGTTAACTTCCCAAGTATTGTAAAGCTTTATGATCAGTATACAACAAAAACTCCTTAGGAATCAAATAATGTCTCCACTTCTTCAATGCTTGAACAATGGCATAAAATTATTGATCATACATAGAATACTTCCTTTTAGCATCATTCAACTTTTCACTAAAGAAAGCAACAGGCTTATCTTCTTGACTTAATACAACTCCTATTGCATTACCACTTGCATCACATTCAACTTGAAATACTTTGTTGAAATCAGGCAAAGCCAATACAGGTAATTCAACAACCTTTTGTTTGAAAGTCTCAAAACTCTTATCAGCTCCATGTGTCCACTTGAATTACTTTTTATCTCCCCTCATTATTTCATTCATAGCATTACAAATAGCACTGAAATTCTTTATAAATTTTCTGTAAAAACTAGCCAAACCATGAAATGATCTTATCTAACTCACATCCTCAGGTGTAGGCCATTCCAAAATTGCTTTAACCTTCTCAAGATCCATCTTCAATCCATCAACTAAAATCACAAATCCCAAATACACAATCTCCTCTTGCATAAAAGAACTCTTTTTCAGATTAATCAGCAACTTTTCCTCTTTCAACCTTTGCAATACTTGTCTAATATGCTCAAGATGTTCTTCCTTAGTCTTGCTAAATATCAAAATATCATCCAAATAAACAATCACAAACTTACACAAGAATCTTTTTAGAACTTCATTCATCAACCTCATGAAAGTACTAGGTGCATTAGTCAAACCAAAAGGCATAACCAACCATTCATACAAACCATCTTTTGTCTTGAAAGCAGTCTTCCATTCATCACCTTCTCTAATTTTGATCTGATGATAGATATTCTTCAAATCAATCTTGGTAAAATACTTTGCTCCACTCAAACAATCCATTATGTCATCCATCCTTGGCATAGGAAACCTATATTTCATTGTTATCTTGTTAATGGCTCTAGAATCAATACACATTCTCCATTCTCCATTCTTTTTAGGTGCTAATATAGTAGGTACAACACATGGAATCAAGCTTTCTCTGATCAAACCTTTTTACAATAACTCATGCACTTGTCTGTTAAGTTCTTCATTCTCTATAGGTGTCAATCAATATGATGCTTTGTTTGGAAAACTAGCTCTAGGAATTAGATCCATACAATGACTTATACTTCTTACTGGAGGTAAACCATCAGGAATATCATCAGCAATAATGTCTTTATACTCATTCAACAATTTTGTAATTTCTATTGGTACTTTGCTGTCACTCGGTCATTACTAGCTTCTATTTCTCGATCATTACTACCAACACTTGGTTCTCTAGGAACTATGGAAAAATAGACTTGATTCCTTTTCATTTCATTTTCAAATTATTTCTCATTAACCATACAAACTTTTATTGCAGTACAATTGACCTCATCTGGACTTTCAATCAAAGGCAACAATGTTTGTTTCTTCCCATTTACCCAAAGAGTATATTGATTCAATCTTCCATCATGTACAACATATATATCATATTGCCAAGGTCTACCCAAAAAAATATGACAACAATCCATGGGCATAATATCACACAAAACTTTATCAAAGTAATGTCCAATTTTGAACTTCATAAGGCATTGCTCACTTACCAATATCTTATGCTCATCTTTGATCCATGAAACATGATAAGGTTTGGGATGTTTCAACCTCTGCAACTGCAACTTGGTAACGAACTCTTCTGATGCCAAATTTGTAAATCTTCCACTTTCAATAATCACCTTGCAACATTTTCTAGCCATCTTACATCTGGTCTTGAAAAGACTTCTCCTTAAAATAGGTTCCTCATCACTTCTCTTATTACATAAGGTTCTTCTCACCATCAAATTTTCTCCAGCCTTAGGTCCACTTGGTGAACCCTCATCATCCCCTTGAATCATAGCATTTATGTTACCTTGCCCACTTTTAGAGGATCTACATTCAAAAGATCTATGTCCCTCTTTACCACATCTGAAACAATTACCATGAAATCCACCTCTAGAATAGGAATTACCTCTTCCTTGGTAAGTATTAGTTCCTCCTCGGTAAGAATTACCACTTTTCCATTTGGTTTTTCCTTTGTCATCATTCTTCCATTCAGATTTTCCTTTATCGAGCATAGAACTATCAGATCTGCCACTTTCTCCATAAGATCTACCTCTGCCTCTTTGGAATCTACCACCTCTACCTCTTTGTCTTTGTTCATGCTTCTTTGTCAAGATCTCCTCAGATTTCAAGGCATATTGATGTGCTTCTTCTACACTTTCCAACTTCACAAAACTTATTTCATCTTGAATTCCAGATCTTAATCCATTAATGTACCTTGTAATTTTCTCAACATCATCGTCCACGTGTCCAAATCTGATGTCCAATCTATAGAATTCCTCGATATACTCCTTCACAGTCATGTCTTTTTGTTTCAAATTTTGCATCTTTCTCAACAAGCTAACTTGGTAATCAGCACAGAGGAATTTGTTCTTTATCTTGTTCACCATCTTTGGCCAAGTTTTGATCTTCTCCTTTCCTCTCCTTTGTCTATTAGTTTGCAAGTGCTCCCACCATAGTGATGCATGACCCTTCAACCTAGTGACTGGAATCTTCACCTTTCTATTATCAGGGGTGTTTTCATACTCAAAGAACTTCTCCATATTAGAGATCCAATCCAACATAGCATTGGTATCCAATTTTCCATCGTAAGGAACAACTTCTATAGCAAGCTTTGAATTTTCCCTAGAAAACACTTGCAACAATCTTTCCTCATCTTGATCTTCTTCAGGTTCTGGATTATGGTTTGGTGCCACTACTTCATCATCACTTACATCATCAAGATGTGCTCCCCTCCTTTGGGCTGTCTCCACAACATCTAATCTAGTTGCAATTTGTCTCAACTGATCCAATATAACATCATCAGCATTTCTTCTACCACAAACCATCTTTACAAATCAGGTTCTTACAAGATTGTAACCTTCTACAAGTTATAGGTCAAATACATAGATTTACTACCCTACAACCAAATCCAAATCAAGGTTCTACATGATCCAATCTCCACAAGGATGAATCTCAAGCTCTGATACCAACTGATGCAGGCAAAGGGTGAATAACTAGGGCCAAAGGCTCACCTAGCTATCCAAACCACCCTACAAGAGTTAACACAATGGAAGAAAACACAAGGAACAACCACCAAAGGAGGAAGAAGAGCAACACATTTTTATTAATTCATCAAAATATCTTCATACATGCCTAGCTATAAGGCCTTCTAGGTTACAACTAGATATAGAATACAACTTCTAGATCCATGATCCAGCTTTTAAATTTGCATTTCTAGACACATATCTCTTTCCTTTCTCCACCTTCTAAAATTTGCTCCGACTCTAAGCCTAAACACCCTAATTATACTTGCCAAAATGACTTATAGAACATTCTAGAACATAGAGAAGCCACAAGTTGGCTCTTAGCAAATATAATTACCTATACTAAAATTAAATGCAAGCAAAGTTAGCCCAAACAGGAACCAGACACAGATTACTCGATAAAAGAAAGCTTTCTAAAATTGGCACTTGACATCCACATGAGCTCAGCATCCAAAGGGATTACATGGTAGCAACTACAAACTCGGTAGCAACTAGAACTCGATAGCAACTAGAACTTGGTAGCAACTAGAAACTGGAACTTGGTAGCAACTAGAACTCAGTAGCAACTGGAACTCGATAGCAATTGGAACTCGGTAGCAACTGGAAACTAGAACTCAGTAGCAACTAGAATTTGGTAGCAACTCGAACTCAGTAGCAACTAAAAACTAGAACTCAGTAGCAACTGATAGAATGAACAAAATGTGTAGGATTACAAGGAAACCCAGGATGCTTCTACATTAATAGGGCATATCTCAAAGCTTGTACAGGATATGGATGCGATTCTAGGTGCTATAGGACCATGTTTCTAAGACCTACAATAAATTCTCTTGATTTTTGGAGATTACATTCCATTTTGATTTGCAGCCCCATCTTAGGTGATGATGAAACTTACAATGTTGGCTAGTACAAATTTGCCAACTGTTGAATCTCTCTCATCAATTGTCTATTTTGTTAGCTTCAAGTGGCTGGGCAAACCCTATTTCTAATATTGTCCCATCCCGCTAAACTTTCAAACATTCTTAGGCATGCCGAACTAAATTGACCCTAAGAGTCACTAAATGCCATAGGGTAGTGATCTTTGATGGGGCGTATCTCGGAGCTCGTGTGAGGTATGAATGCAATTTTTAGTGCTATAGGACCGTGTTACCAAGACCTACAATAACCTCTCTCACTTTTTGGAGCTTAGATTTTATTTTGATTTTGCGGCCCCATCTCAGGTGATGCTAAAACTTATAGTGTTGGCTGGTACAAAGTTGCCAACTAGTGAATCTCTCCAAACATTCATCGTGGGATCAAACTATCTATTTTGTTAGCTTCACATGGTAGGGGAAACCCTATTTCCAAGCTCATCCCATCCCATTGACCACTAGAACATTCTTATGCATGCCAAACTGATTCACCCTAAGAGTCATTAAATGCCATACGGCAATGATATTTGATGAGGCATATCTTAGAGCTTGTGTGAGGTATGGATGTGATTTTGGGTGCTACAAGACCATGTTGCTAAGACCTACAATAACCTCTCTCTCTTTTTGGAGATCAAATTCTATTTTCATTTTGCAGCCCCATCTCTAGTGATGCTAAAACTTGTAGTGTTGGCCAGTAAAAAGTCACCAACTAGTGAATCTCTCCAACCGTTCATCGTGGGATCAAGCTTTCTATTCTATTAGCTTCGTATGGCTAGGTAAACCCTATTTCCAAGATCTTCCCATCCTATTAATCATTTGAACATTCTCGAGCATGTCAAACCGAATTGACCTTAAGAGTCATTAAATGCGATAGGGCAACAATCTTTGAAGGGGCATATCTCGAAGCTTGTGTGAGGTATGGATGAAATTATAGGTGCTACATGATTGTATTTTTGACACCTACAATAGCCTCTCTCTTTGTTTGGAGATTGGATTCCATTTTTTATTTTGTAACCCCATCTCAGGTAATGTTGAAAGTTGTGGTGCAGGGCACCTAGGTGACAACTGGATATGTTATCTCATCCAATGATGGAGACTCATAATAGAAAATAAAAGGTGATCATACACCTCATTTTTAACATGTTATTTTTTTTTATGGTAATAAGGTAATACTTGTTTGTAAGGTCAAGGAACTTGAGGTCACCTATAAACCCAAGTTGCCTTAGTCCTAAGAATTTTTGCTTTTTTGTTGTTTTTGTTAATAAGTTGACTCAAGAAGTGTTTTGAGAGTCATTACAACTTATATAGATCCTATGTGTTACCAAAAACCACTTGGTTAAGTTCTAGGAAGAGTTAGTGCAAAAATTGCATTTTGCAATAAAAGTTGTTGAATTTTTTTTGGCAATTTGAGCAAATTTTTGGAAAACATTGAAATTAACCTTGTAACCAATCAAACCAACTAGTAATCAGTTAGAATGGATGTAAAATAATGAAGATACCCTCTATGAATTTATATGAGGCATAAGGTGTTGGTGATTATTTAAGTTCTTTTTATATGGCAAGGAATCACTGCTGATGTTGAACTTGTATATAGGATCATTGAGTTATTGTCAAATATCATTACTCCTTGTTTAGAACAACAAACCCATACTTTTTCAGAATGAAACACCACTTTATCTACATGTTATCACTGAATGCAGTTAGTGGAAGATGTTAAGGATCTACTTGGTTTTCTTAATAGCCATTTCATGGGTTTGAAACATAATCACTTCCCTTTGTGAAGAGTTGGAAGAAAATTAGCAAATTACATGTTATTGCAAAAATAATAAAATCATAGGATGTTGGAAGATTGTTTTCACTCATAGGATGTTGAAGAATCTCTTGGAAGGATAGAATAAATGACAGACTTCAGTTTGTGAGATAGTTATTAGGTGTTCCTTGAAGTGTCTAATGTGTTAGTTTGAAGCAAGAAGTTGATTATGATCCATTTCTCAAATTCGCTCATTTTTCTATTATTGCTTCCCAAGTTTTGAATAGGGAAAGTGATCAAGTAGTTTTGCAAATTTGGGTAGAAGTTTTTTTAGTGTTGTAACCAGGTTGGAAAGAGTCTTTGAAGATGCTTAAGATGGCGGGAAAGGTAGCTTGCATTGTTCTTGTTGGGAATTCACTAGCTTTTGTTGTGAGCACTCTACATCATTTTGGATGCAAATTGCATTAAAATGAAATACATGAAATGTCCTTAAAATGTAAACAAGAAAAAAAAGATATATATTACGATAACCAATAATGTCATACATGAACAAACATATAATATATTATGATAACCAATAATGTCATCCATGAAAAAACATATAATATATTATCATAACCAATAATGTCATACATGAATAAACATATCATATATTAACCAATAATTTCATAAGTCTAATAATATCATGCATCAATATATGTCATACATCAAATATAAAATGTCATATATACATCAAATGCATGTCGAATATGTCCACTAATGTAAAATTCAAGATATATGTCCACTAATGCCTATACATGTGTCTCTATCCCTATGTCTTCTCCTTCCCATGAGGGTAAGGAAATAAATCCCTAGAGGTATTTGGTCGTTGCATGGAGGGAGATGATGAGAATGATGGGTCTTCCTCACATGCTCACTCATCCTCTTGTTTAGGCTCCTCTCTAACTAGAGCTGACACAAAAAAAGTAGATATGAATCAATAATTATTATACATTGAAATCAAATATATGTACACACAAAATTAATTATTTTCTTATCGCCATCAAATAGTCACTCTATACATTCACCTTAAAGGCTCGTGGATGATCGGGTGTAACAAGACCCTACAACAATTCAATCAATATAATCACTTATAAATAACATTTGAAATTTCAATACTAGCTATTATAAATAACAACTAAAAGTAATAAAATTATTTCATACCTCGGTCAATGGCTCTAAACTAGCCATCACGATAGCGACTCCACAATCGATGGACTCACGAAGATGAGGAGGAGTCTTTGACATCAACAACTACATGTCATATAATACAATTTACATGTAACATGAAACATGAAACAAATATAATCAAATGAATTAAATTAACATGAGACAAATATAGCTCTATGAAGCTCGTATCATGCCTTGGCTCAGAGTCCCTTGTGAATGTCAATGACCTCTAATAGAGAACTGATGCACATGGATACTGGTTTTTTGTCAATCCAACATATGATTAGTTAATAAATATATGTATTAATATAAATGATTAAATCGATACATACCTCTCGACTCATCAATGAGACATAAAATGGGGTTAGGGAATCTGTATTGGGGCCATCAACACTCTTACCTTGAATTTTGAACAATGTCAAGACATGCTAATTAATTGGTCATTCATTGTACATATGAAATGTGATCAAATTAGTTTATTATAATTGTAATTTACCTATGTGTCAGTGCCAAATGTGTCACTCAAGAATTCAACAGTGACTAGCCAATCATCCATACTATCTCCAACATGACTGCCAAATGTACATAAGGATCCACATGATATGCACATGTTACCACAATGCAAAAAAGGATCCTCCTCAGCTAATAGACTGGCGCAGTGAATGAGGGTCTATGTCAAAGCATTGATAGTCCCTAGAGTATTGGTCTCTACATGTTCCTTCACAACTAAAGGAATAATCACATGCTCATCTTGTGGCTTGACAAAAGGCACCCTAACTACATTAGGGTCGTAATGTGCCCCTGACCTTTCAAATTATGACTCCCCACCTCTACCCTGAGATTCTAACATATCAAAATAA